>JAPMOQ010010478.1:304749-331621 GCA_026543055.1 Argiope trifasciata | reverse complement strand
ATCTGGCAAATACAAAGGATTAAGCAACACGTCACAACAAAGAAATAGTAAAGTTTCATTCACTGGTATGTTAACGTGAACAAGTATCCCCGTGTCAGAAAACCCCTCTGATGTGTCGTCATAGTCTGGAAGTTTTCCCACCCATGTATATATATATATATATATATATATATATATATATATATATATATACACTGAAGTGACAAAAATCATGGGATAGCAATATGCAAATATACAGATGGCAGTAGTATAGCAGAGAAAAAGTATAAATGCGCAATTCGTTTTCCAGAGCTTACATTTGTGTTCAAGTTATTCATGTGAACAGGTTTTTCTTGATTTATGGCGGCACGACGAGAATTAACAGACTTTGAACGTGGAATGTTAGTTGGAGCTAGACGCATGGGTCATTCCATTGCGGATATCGTTAGTGAATTCAACATTCCGGGATCCAGAGTATCAAGAGTATGCCGAGAGTATGAGATTTCAGGCATGACATCCCATCATGGACAGCGCAGTGGGTGACCACCTGCACTTAACGATCAAGACCGTCGGCGTCTGTGTAGAATGGTCAGTGTTAATAGACACGCAACACTTCGTCAAATAACTGCAGGAATCAATGTGGGACGTACGAGGGACGTGTCCGATAGGACTGTGCGGCGAAATTTGTCTTCCTTGGGCTGTGACAGCAGAAGACCGACTCGAGTGCCTTTTCTGACAGCACGACATCGCCTGCAGCGACTCTCCTGGGCTCATGAGCATATCGACTGGTCCCTAGACCAGTGGAAAACCGTGGCGTGGTCAGATGAGTCACGGTTTCAGTTTTTACGAGCTGATGGTAGAGTTCGAGTGTGGCGCAGACCCCACGAAGCCATGGACCCAAACTGTCAGCAAGGCACTGTTCAAGCTGGTGGTGGCTTCATAATGGTGTGGGCTGTTTTTACATGGCATGGACTCGGTCCTCTGGTGCAACTGAACCGATCATTGACTGGAAATGGTTATGTTCAGCTGCTTGCAGATCACTTGCAGCCATTCATGGACTTCACGTACCCACACAAAGATGGAATTTTATGGATGACAATGCGCCAAGTCACCGGGCCAGAACCGTTCGCGATTGGTTTGAAGAACATTCCGGACAATTCCAGCGCATGATCTGGCCACCTAGATCGCCCGATATGAATCCCATCGAGCATTTATGGGACATCATCGAAAGGTCCTTTCGTGCCCAAACTCCTGCACCATCCACACTTTCACAATTATGGACGTCTATACAGACAGCATGGCTCAATATTCCTGCAGAGGACTTCCAACGACTTGTGGACTCCATGACACGTCGAGTTGTTGCACTTCGCCGGGCAAAAGGAGGACCGACACGATATTAACAGTCATCCCATGACTTTAGTCACTTCAGTGTATATATATATATATATATATGCATGTATATATGTGTGTGTATATATATATATATATATATATATATATATATATATATGGGGGTGTTCATCTCAAAACCACTAATGTCTTCTAATTGTTTCATTACAACATAGTGCATAGTACATAATTTCAGCTGCAGTTGGTATTACAGTTGTACAACGAACTGTTGTTGTCGTTGTCTAATGCCACTTGATCATGCCAAGCCCGAATGAGCAGAGCTCTTTCGAATTAAGGCCGAAGTGTACGCCATTCATTGTTAACAAGCACCGTTCAGGTGAAAGTACGACTTTGCTCGAACACACACGACACAACCCTTTTTATGGAGAGGTGCAACTCATTCATTCACTCATTCATCCACAAGTCAGAATTTAGATCCAAATCAGAGACCGACTCATCTCTGATTCAGTACCCCCAGAGGTATCGTTTTGTTATGGGAACTTGGAGAACTTTGCAGTCGCGACATAATGTGCCCCAACTGTCATTAGCCAACACGAACTGTTAGAAATCTGTCGTTTCAAGTACCTGTCTGAGCCTGGCGCCCTGTAGCTTGTCTTCCACTGACTCCAAGCCATTCCCTTTTGAGACACCAGTGGTGTCGAGCCAAAGCTCATTGGGGGACGAAGTGGAGATCTGCTGTGTTTATTGTTGAAATCAGGTTCTGCTTGGTGACAGTGATGACTGTGTGTTCTTCAGGAGAAGGCCAGGACTCCTGCGATCAAACTGTCTGTGGCCTAGACACAGTGGACCTACACCTGGAACAGGAGCACTCTCGTGGTTATCTCAACCACACTAAATACAAATTCGCCCAACAGTCTAGTAATTCAACCTGTGTTGCTGCCATTCATGAACAGCATTCAAGGGAGAGTTTTCCGAAAGGAAAACGCACGCTCTCATACCGCTGTTGTAACAGAGTGTCGACATATCACTTTGGCCTGCGAAATCACCAGATCTGTATGCATTTTAGCACGTCTGGGATACCATTGAACGACAACTCCAGCATCATCCACAACCATAAATGACCATCCAGTTGTTTACAGAACCAGTAGAACAAGCCTGGAACTTCATACCACAAAGTGAAATTCGTCACCTGCATGACACAATGCATGCATGTTTTCAGGCTTGTATTCAAAATTTGAGTGGTTACTTCGACTTTTAATGTTGTGTACTTTAAGCTTTTAAGATTTTTAATGTTTACGAGTGCTCCTTAAACTTTCCACATTTGAAATGTATTTTTTTGAGCTTAAATTAACTTGTGATCCTGAAAATTTAATCACTTAAACATGTTTACTAAACAAATGCGAAGTCCAAATTCATTTACTCTACAATAATTTTTTCTTGGACTTTTTTTCCGCCAGTGTACATCATCAGAGAATATTCAAATGTATTTTTTGTTAATTTAAGTTGACGTTCAATTTCATTGTTCTTGACAATCTGCGAACAAAATTTCATTGTTGGTGAAAAACAAAATTAAAGTAAGGCTACAAAATTCAATTGTCTTCAAAATTTAATGAAGTGTTGAAGGAAGATACATTTGGCAACAACAAACATTGTAATTCTTTTTTAAAAAATGACCTTGATTTCAATTATACTTAACTTTAAAATTTACCAAGATTTTTTCTTGTTTTTATTTTAAGCACATATTTTAGAATAAAGTTATTTCACTAACTACTTTGAAGGTTATGTCAAAATAAGTTAATTTTGTAACGCTTTTAATAAGGTTGAAAAATCCCTAAGAAGCGGGACATTCATAAAGCTCTTAAACAATCCAATTTGTTAGTTTTGTTCTGTCTGCACATTAAGGTAAATAATGTTAAAAAATTGGAGGTCACCAGGAAGGAAAATATGGATATTTCATAAGATTCTACGAAATGTTAGTTGTAGAAATTAGAAAAATTAAGTAACATAATATTTATTTAATTGCAGAAAGAACAAATAAAATTTGTACATTTTTTTTCTTATACAAATATTAAAAGGAATTAAAATGTAGGTAACAAAAATTGAATATAACAAACGTTTTAAGCTATTGTTATTCCATTAACAAGTGGAACTATTAGAATATTTTATTTTCTAACAATAATAATAATTAGTTACATTTACACCGGCGTCCTGGCTTAGGGATATCGTATCTTCCTAGTGTTCTGGGCGTCCCATTTCGTGCGTGGTTGTTATTCTGTGCTCTATTTGTGATTAGTGAGAATGTGGCCCCCTATTAAAAGAGGTTGTTCAAGCGAATGCAAAGCAGGAAGTAATTAAATCGTACTCTTGGCCCAAGTTAATTGAAAAACAAGGGATGCTAATTTTGGCTTAAAATCACTGACAGCGATCTGGGGGCTTGTCAATGACAAGTGCCATTGAAAATAACAATTACATTTACACGATTATTTAATTTAATTTTCTTTTATTCCTGTTTGGATAATAGACTGAATCTTTCTTTCGTAGATTATTCGTTGAACAGAAAATCATTTGAATAAATATTTAATGAAAATGTTTTGAAAATTAGTAAAAATAAACGGCTTTAAAAGGATTAACAGATTTGTGAAAAGAATAGCACAACTAAATTTATACTATTAAATGTCAATTTTTTTATTAAACTAATTTAAAAAAAATACTTTAACTACTAAATTTATATTGATATAAACGGCTTTAAACATGAAATAATCTTCATGTAAAAACACAAATATAGATATTGTCATCTATGGTAGCATTGATTTTGCACGCCTTTTAAAACTTTGATAAATCTGGTTTATAGCTTGTTGCTTCAAGTCTCAAGCACGGCTCAAGATTTTTATTTGTTCGTTGACTTCTAAATTTACCTTTTACTATATTCATGGAAGAGAACACTTGCTCGTACAAATATGTCAACCCGAAGATCGTCAGCATTTCATATGCCAATTTCTTCACCTCTCTGTAGTATTCTGGAAGACTATTCCATACGTTAAATACGATGCCCTTAACTCGTGGAATTTCTTTTAGAGTTGTCCACTTGTGTGCGCGGTGTACAGAAATGAAATGCAACTGACTGAACGATGAAAATGGTCACGGAATCTCATCTCTAAGAACAAAACAGTTGCCCAAAATTATCAGATTATGGTCATGTTAAGCGTAGAATAGAAGCTGTTGAGAAATTATGCACTTTATATACATATATATTTAACGGTGTTGATAACAAATTAATAATTTTTCATATGGAACTGGAGAACCTTAACTTTACACCAAAAGAGCTGCTGGTTGCCGACCCCTGGTCTAGCTCAAAGCGCGTTTGAGTTATCTTTGACAGGTAGAGCATCTTCAAAAATGTGAAATGTAGAGATCCGATACTATCACGGTTTTTTTGAAAATTAAAATACCTTCTCGCTTCTGATACTTGACAGTAAAAAATTCATAATGTAACTGAAAATAATTCCAACTGATTCTGAAATTGCAAAACCCATAATAATTTCAAACTTATTTCAGTATTCAAATTTTTAGTTTATTTAATGGTAATTTAATTAGACCTTCATTTTTTAATAAATTGGCACCTCGTCACCGCTGCTAGACGGATCGGTTCTAACCGATAAAATGTCTCTTTCTTTGTTTGTTTGTTTTTGAAGAATTGGAAGATACAGGCCTTCTTGAAAATCTTACTTTAAAAACCGGTTTTCGAATGAGACAACTTTACTTAATAAATCGGGTTTGAAAAACCATCAAACTCTAATGTGAAAATTACATTAAACGAATAATTTTCGTTTATACGTTAGAATACATCGATTTGGGGCCATAAGTTTTCGATAATATGAAAAGAATAATAACATTAACTACGATTCTATATTTATAAAGCCACCAAGTAAATTGCATTTTCTTGGAAAGCAATTAATCATCAAGAATTAATTATTCTTCTTCCAAATCGATTATTTTCATTATCATCTGCGAAATCTAAAGACACAAACAACGATTTCTAAGAGAAACAATATGATTTGTTATTTATTACAGAGGAAGTAATTTCACAGAATATAAGTAACATTAACTCGCAATTAAGGATATAAATTTATCAATATTTGCAACGTGTGTATAAAGATGTTTATTTAAGGATAGGTGACACCAAACTCTCATTAAGTAAATTTTATTTAACTAAGATACATTGACTAGTAAAATTTATTCATTGTTTAATAACTGCGATTTCTGGTAAACAAATGTTGTTTATGTCAACAAATAGCTTCAACGCCTTCAGGTTCAAAGGAAAACTGCAACATCAAAGGTAAACAAGAGATTAGAGAAATATGCGGAAATATAGAAAGATAACGGGATAGATGAAATCAAAATAATAAAAATTTTACTTAATGTTTACTACCATGAATAATTTTAATATATTCACAGTTTGTAAAAAGATATATTTAGAAATTTATACATTCTTGTTGACTTTATCAGGGATTGTAAACAGAAGTATGATTAGATAGAAGAAGCTTTTAAAATTAATATAGTAATTTGCGTCGTAAAATTTATGATTCTGTGAAAATAAGTACTTAAGAATGTTGTTTATTTCTTTTATTCAAAATAGGAAGTAATTTCAAAAAGTCTAATTATCTTCCATAATTTATGAACGCTTTTAATGAGAATTTTTAGATTTTTAAGCATTTGAATAATTTTGAGACGGTGTATTTTTAATATGTAACGAATTATTTTATTTCTTCATTTCTTTATTATAAGGATTCTAATCTTTTATATCCCATAACTATTTAAAATATTAAGATTATTCCTAAAATATGTGCATAAAGTTTAATGTTGTTTAATTCAATTTTTAAATGATTAAAAATATATGGATTATTAATACCAATTCATATATTTTCATTATTAGTAATTGCAAAATGTAGAGACTCTTTATAATTTCATTATAAGATAGATGAAAATAATAGACAAATTTCAGGGTCAGTTGTTTCGACGAAATTACGACGTATTGTTAAAAGACGAACTCGTATGTGTGTATTATATATATATATATATATATATATATATGGGATTTGTAATCGTGACGTCAGTCGTGTTCGTAGTCGAAAAGAAGTAACGAAGCGTCCAGAGAATAAAGAAGAAAAGGAGAACAGCCCAGCTGTGTGTGGAGTTCAAGAAATTGCTGAGTTGAGTTGCATGCCGTGTGTGTCTTTGAATTTATTGTAAAAGCAGCATTGAGTAGCCAGTCGTGTAGTAGTTTATAGGCAGCTAGATACAGCTAAAGCGAAGCGGCAGTGAGGAACTGCAGGCGTTTGGAGAGATCATAGAGAGAATCTACGAAACTTACTTTTCCTGCTGAATTCTGTCGGGCCGAATTTTGTGCTGTGGCTGTTTTAACTACCGATTACGATTGTGGGCTACTGTTTGTTGTAATGTTCTGCTGTGTGTTTCCTGTGGTCATCATGACTGTAAATATTTACCGCCATCGTGTTAGTGCCTTCCTTTCAATAAACGTAGGCGTTGTTTTCTATTAAAGGATTATTTTTTTCATTGACTAACAAATCAAAAAGAACCTTGAAGGAATAATTCCGTAACAATATCATATAATCATGTCATATAGTATGAAAAATATGTCATATTATCTAAATTAAGTCTGTTATATGTTATAATTCTGTTATGCAATATATAATTATATGCCATATATTCTCAATTAATTAACAAATTAAATAAGCTTCTAGATGGATATCATGTCTTCGCTCTTAATTTCTAGTTATTTTTTTTCTGTCATTAACAATCAATAAAGCTTGTATTGATTCATGAAAATGTGAGTAAAAAGTCTGTTTCTTACCGTGAAACTAACTGTGCAGAGCAATATCATAAATTCGAATATATATAATAATAATTCCTTTAGAAAATATAAATAACTCCTTATTTAAAAAATAGAATTATTTTTTCTAAAAATGAAAGAGCGTAAAAAAGTTGATCGAAGTACTGAACTATTGATTTGTAGATATATTTCAACTTTTATTTTACAGTAATTTTAATTTTTTCCTTTTCCTTATTTAAGGCAAATAAAAACCACTAATTGAATTATTAAAAAAACTACTTTGACAGTTTATGAAGGAAAACAAGATGCCATAGGCATTTTGAGAAAAAATATTATTTAAATTCGTTTTATCAGTTTTTCGAACATGACATACGTTTGACAAGTCTCTAAAAACGAATTACTAATTCTCAAAGAGATTAATTTTCAAAATAATTATGAAAAGAGAAACGTTAAAAATATTCTTCCCAATTTCTTCGAAAAGCTCCCTCAAGGAAGGAATTAAAAGATTAACTTTTCCTGTCAGAAAAACTTTTTTTAAAGAATTCCGACATTTTTAAAAGTATAATTAGAGATAAGAGAAAAAATTGCTGTAGAAAAGTATGGAAATGCCCAACTTAGATAAGTTTTAAGAATATTTTCAAACAATTCTAATCTACTTAGAAGAATCCGAGAACTCGTATAAAGAAGACTGTATTCTTTGAATTAATAATATCTTGATTCAATTATAATACTAACTAGATATTTTAATGTATTTGATTCATTTTTCATAATAAGAGAATTAAGCAGAAATTAATTAATTTCGGAGGAACGTAAAAAGTAATCAGGTTTATTTTTGATATTTGGATAAAAATTTGCATAATTTGTTCACCGATCTGTATTTAACAAAGCATTGTTGTTTTTGAAATGTTATCTTTGTTATTAAGAGTATGTTCAAATTTCAAAACAAACGGCTGATATTTGTTTCTTTAAAATGGCAAAACCTATAAATCAGAGCCCAAAAAAGAAAATATGTGCTTTAATATTATTTCTACCATTTCTGATTATTAACTAGCTGCCTTTGGTGACCAGTTGATAACTTGGAATATCGATTGCGTTTAATTTTATTGCAATTCTCATGCATAGATCAATATTTATGATTTTCCAAAAAGAAGTATTTAAAAATCTAACATATTTAAAGCCTTTTTTTATTTATTAATCGTAAAGATTCTTCTGTGCATCTATTTGTATTTATATTTTTGTATGTGCATTGATCTCTTTTTTTTTTTCTCTCTCTCTCCCTCTTTGTCTGTCCTCGTTTCCAGTTTTTTTTAAAAATATTTTTATTAATATTCTTCTGAATCTTGAAATCACGAACAAACTATAACTCTATTTCTGTAAATCGGCCCAAGTTTTCAGTTCCGGCATGATATTCAGCTTAATAATTCAAATCCATTTCCAAATCTGAGCTTCAAAAGGCTCATTTCCATCGACTTTGCTTTGCCCAATATTAAAATCCCTAACCCAATTTCAATCAATAAATGTCCGAACAATAGTCACTGGGATGTCTGGAATAGGATCGTCTTTCCATGTCTCTCCCACTTCATGCTCATTACACTGTTTAAACAACCAGAGGGTTATAGTTGCAGGGGCATGAAGTGGTGTTGTTTGTTGTGTGTCTATATTATTTAAAATATCTCAGATTACAGAGAAAGCTCGTGATATCGCAGTGTTATTAAAATAAAGAGTGGTTATAATTCAAGTTCCATTATGAAATGGTATTAAAAGGGAAACTATTGGACCAAATGTTATCAAACTTGGTAATAGTTTTAAAAACGTCATGGGAATTATTTTTCCACCACAAAAGTTTCAAATACTCCCCACTAGGGGAGAAATAGAGCTATGTGCAGTATTGTTAAGCGAAACTGGAATTGGAGACATCGGTTTAAAGTGTGTTTCATCATTTCTGAAACATGTTACTGAGTATATTCAATGTGGCATCCACCATTCTCTGAAAGAGTGTTAAATCACATTATTGCATTCTCAACAATAGCTTTTAGTATATCATGAAGAATATGACACACTTGTTGGCGTATCGTACTTTTCAGTTATGCCTAATTTTTAAGATTATGCCGATAAATAGTGGTAATACATATTGATTTTTGAGATAACACACATTGAATAAGTTTGATAACATTTGGTTTAGTAGTTTTTCTTTTATGACCATTTCAAAGTGGAACTTTAATTATAAAAGCACTGTATAATTAACTTGATCATCTATATTGTAAATGCCTTATACATTTTCGTTAATGTAAACTTCATTTTCTAATTTATCACCTAAACTGCGCAGACGATAAAAATAATTTTTCGTTTTTAACGAACTTCCCATGATCAAAGAAAATCTCTTGATAAATTATTTGACAAAACAATTAAAGTAGTCAAAATGTCGTTGTAACAATAAATTATGCACACACACACACACACACACACACACACACACACACACACACATATATATATATATATATATATAGTGGCCGGTGATGACTGCCCTCAGTCCCCACCTTGTTGTTGGTCCGATCATTTAAGATTTTTTGGCTAGGCGTTGGATTAGTTTCCGTTAAGTTAAGATTTCGAATCCGCCAGCCGAAGATTCCCTGTGTGTGGTAGTGACCGACGTCGTAAAAATCGGTCTTTGTCACAAAGTCCTCCAAGTCGAGAGTAATACCACTGTTGGCACTGGTTCAGAGGTGATCGTTCTTTGATTCAGGTTTAAATGACGATCTGTGGTTGAGTGAATGAAAGTCCGCCCTGCAAAATGGGTTGTGACACGGGTGTGGCAAATTCGCGCGTTTGACCCTAGTTGGCGCCACTGAAAAATTCAAGAGACGCACTCTATTGGTTTAAGTCGCAGTCACAGCGGGTTTGTCCAATGGCAAGTGCCATAAGAAACAACAACAGCCACAACACACAATTTTTATGATTTTGTAGGGGGAAATAGCATCTTTATTGAAAAGTAAAAGATAATTTTTAGAAATTAATTAATTAATTATTCAGAAATTAAGAGTAAAAGTAATTTTTAGATAAATTAATACCACACAGAGGGACATACAGGATATCTTCGTGCGCATTGCATTTTACAGAAAGTGCTTTAGTTTATATAACTAGTTATGTTTGAAAAAACTGGCGATAACAAGTTGGTTGCATTTGAATTCACACTTCACCCTTAACTGAGGACATGCGGTTTGTGAGACCGCTTGCGAGGGACTTTCAATAACCCCCATTTTATTTTTAGCTCAATTGAATGAATTGACTCAGTAACTTCCTGTTTTTTGATCTTCTATATTCTTGAACTTTTTCAACCGGTTCCAGCGGAGGCTTTTCAGAATAATCCGATTATTTCTTTTAGTGCAGTCTCCAAGACCTACCTCTTTGTTTGTGTCGTAGTGATGAATCAGGCTTAGAAGATGGCGCTAAAACTTGAATCGCGAACTATCATCGTATCAAGAGTTTCAAATATCAAATATCAAGAGTTTCCGTATGTATTCCGACAAATCGGAGTAGTCAATTTGTAATTATTGAGAACTTATTAAGGTAACGTTTATTATTCAATAATTAATCAGATGACAAATTACTATGTGTTCGATAAATACATAAATAATAAATGTTCTTTCATAGGTCACATTGCACCAAGCAATTCTCAAGTATTATGCCATTCTATAAACTTTAGCATAAGAAAAACGTACTTTAAACTTAGCAAACGGAGGATATAAACAAAAAAAGAACGCATCTTCTCTTAAATCCCTATAAATGTATTCGTGCGTTAAGACCCGTATATAGCATTCCACAAAATCCAATCCAACCATTTTGCAATCCAAAGATTTTTGCATCTACAGTACAAAATCTCACGAATTCGAGCCGACAAACATCCCTGATTCTAAACAAAATTGATCCCTGTTCCTTTTACTGAATACCCCCTCTCCTTTCAGATTGCTTTTCAGCTCGCAAATCTGTGTTTACTTGACAAAAGGAGACGCCACCGGAAGCGAGAAGGTCCCCGAAATTCATTTGATTTACGGCTTGGCTTTAAGTCCTGGTTGCCAGGGCGATGAATGTGAGTATGCAGCAGGAGGACACATGATCGCACTGGCTCTTCGAATCCAGAGAATTCCTGGAAGTGTGCGGCTCCGTTATGGGTTGTTTATGCAGATGAGAATTTCTTCCTTATTCATTGGGTGATTGTTTGGAAGAATAACCGCGCTTAGGGCACAGGAAGGTCCTTAATTGCAATTTAAGCTGCAGCATATTGGAATTTCTTCCTGTTTGTTATCCTGATTCGAGGATTTGAATAGATATGTGTTTCTGTTAGCGAAGTTCTTTGTAAAGAAGGAAGTTTGTTTGTTTTTTGGTTTGTTTGGTCCGTGGTGTTCATTTCTCCGAATGGCTGGTTGTTGTTAAGATGGAAAAATAAAAATTCTGTCTGCAACGGAATAGTTACCACTTTTCTAATTCTACTAAGATAATTCATTTTTGTGCTTCGTGAACGAAAATTTGTGGTAACTTTTCACGAATTTTTGTTTGTTGGGTTTGTTCTAATTTTTATATATATATACGGAACATAACCAAAAATAAATATTACTTATAAGTTAAATTGTTATTTATAAGTTGAATTGTGCAATTTATCAATTTCGATAATACATTTTTTTCCCTTTATCAAAGTGACTTCCCTGATAATTTCGAATCCCATAAGCTTTATGGTGGAATCTTAGCTTTAAGATTTCCCATTGGTGCCCATTTCAGACCTCCCATCTAGTATAAGGCTGGAATTGGACGTCAAATTGACTGGGTTTCGCACTAGCCATTCTCGTCTCATACGCAAACATCTTCTATTTGGTGCGCAACGACCAGTTTACTCTACAAGCCATGTTAATTTGACTGTCATTCATATTTTATCTGAATGCCCTGTTTTTAATCCTCATCGATTACGTTTATTTGGTACATCATCTTCAAATATTCGTGATTTTGAGAACATCCCCATCCAAATATTTCCACTTTTTGAAAGAAATCGGGGTTTTTTCATCTTATTTAACTAGAATGTTTTATCCCCACATTTCTTAGTCTTAGAAATTTTTACTTTGCAACTTTTTAGAGCTTCGTGGGGCCACGATGGCTTGTAATAAGGTATCGGTTTCGGAAGTGGACGGTTTATGGTTTGATACTCGATTCCATTGTCGTGTAAGGGTGTCTCTTGCACGTTAAATCTGTCAGGTCAAACATCCTCCCACTGTTGTGGTGTGGCGTGTAGAGGGGTTTGCCAGTTCAGGTGCTGCCCTCGTCATCTGACGAGGTTCAAAATAACGAGGTACGTCCCAAAATAACCCTAGTATTGCTTTAAACGGGACGTTAATATAACTAAACTAAAATAAAACTTTAGAACTTCACTGTGTATTTTCTTATCTTCAACCATATGTTTGGCGCAGCATGTCTAGATCTGGCTCTTATGCCACTGACGCCTAACTAACTAACTAACTAACTCCCATTGGTGTGATGTGGAAGTGTCAACTGCTGGTGTCGTCCTCATCATCTGACATGTTTCAAAACTACGAGGTTCATCCATAAACAGCTCCTACCTTGTGTTATTAAATCATTTCATATAATTTTTTTAAAGATCCTTGAATATAATTATATTAAAAGCGCTTCTTTTTCACGATTGGCACAGTTTAGCCAAGGTTGGCTCCTGCGCCACTAAAAATTACAACAAACCAACCAAAAACAGCTCTAAAGGGACGTTAACGGGGTTTAGCGGGAGAAGACATGAATTTAGTTTGTCGATTTTGTGATAAACGAAAGTATTCTAACACGATAACAACAAAAGGAAGAACACTGAAAGAGTAGCATTCGCTGTACAGATTTAACATTTGATGATGTCGTGTCGGCGTTTTGACGGAAAGAGGGGTCCAGTAGTTTCGAGGGTTAAGGACCCCTGAACACTGGATGGCAGAAGTTTGACTTCCAACTCATATGAGGACGACATTCACACACTCGCTTGTTCAACCCTTTTTACAAGGGGGCTCTTTCATACACATCATAAATACAACACAATGACAATACAATCAACACACTGACCCTGAATTCTCAGATCATGGGGAAGATGCTTGACCTCTAGGAAAGGATGCCGGCAATTTAACATGTAAATTATTTCAAATTTGGATTGACAGTATATCGATCTGCTCCTTTATAAGCATGTAAACGTAGTAAAAATGACTTAATCTGGTAAATGATCTCATCATAAAATAGTTTTGTATGGAATTTTAGTTTCATTTGAATGAGAATGAACCGAATATGCATGAGCGTCTAAAAGACATATTCTGTTTCCTTCATTATTATATGAAGCACTAAACGCTCAAGTAAGGGATTTTGAAAATTGTTATTTCTTGAATTGATGTTTTTTTTTTCATTAGTTTCTAGTTAATTTTACATTTTAGCTTATTTTCGCGCGTTTATATTCTTTTTCGTTCACTTACCGTTTCCTCTGTTTAACTAATTACTACACTAATATGAGATGCAATATACCTCAACTACACAACAAGGCAGAAACTAAATACTTAACATATTAAGTAATAAAAAAAAATTATTCTCAAATTTTACTCCACCCATTTCTTGCAAATTTTAGTCTCGATCTATAGTATTCGTTTTAAATCCATCACGAAAAATCTAGTTAATATTCGAAAAAATATATAAATTAAAACCCACATAATGTAATCAAATATTAAATCCCCTCTTTGGCCCCCTCTAGTAATCGATGCTTTATTGTTAGATTGTTATTCCATTGTTAATTCAGTAATAATAATTTATTATATTTCAATTGTTGTTGGATGCGAAAGCTTTCAACAATCTTTCTTAGCATTCTTGATAGCAGAAATATTACTGTTTAATGTTAAACAAACGCACAAGATACAAACAATATAATAGATGAAACAATGAATCCATCTTCAGCTGCTCTGTTAAGAATCATTTCTCTTTTTGCAACTGTTCGTTGTGTGACTTTTTTTTGCTGAGCTATGATGCTTGGTGTGTTTTGTGATTTCAATGAGGCTACGGCCATCATTGGATGGGTCGTCCTATGGGCGATCTTGGAACTGTTGAAATATTACATGTTCCCCCACTTACCCTCAATCGGAGATCTGTTTTTCGATCCCGATTTGGATCAAGATGTTACACCATCTGATCCACCTGCCACCAGAGTAGAATCCGTCCCAGTGGTTCGCTCCTACATGGTATTTAGGATATGCCAGGCCTTAGAACTTCCAGCGAAGCTGGCTCCATCTGCTACCCAGAAGACAGAAATCACTGTTGTAGAATCCTATGCGGTCTACAAGCTGTGCTCTGCTCTGGGTTTGCCTGCACGGATGGCTCCTGTCGGAGTGCCAGTAGTAGAATCGTTTGCGATCTACCAGTTCTGTTTGGCCTTGGACATTCCAGTGAGATACCGGTCGCAGAAGGACGCAGTTTAACATCAAAACTGTCGTCGGCTGTCCGATGCAGTTTTCAGATCAGAACTGTCTTCGGATGTAGCAATGGAGGGTGGGTGGGCGGAGAACGATAGTAGCCCACCTCCACGTGGTGTTCCCTGGGCAACGGTGCAGTTCTTTGGAACTGCATTGGCTAAGAGGCTACTCAAGTATGAAATAAATAATGAGCTTATTATCTAGTGTAACAAAATTATACACCTAATTTTTAATTTTACGTTTTCATGCCATAAATTTCATTTCAAGGATCAAATTCAAAACATGCAAAATGTATATTTATGGTAACAACAACTGCAATGTGCGTTGTTGTAGAACTCCACATACAGAAAATCAGTAGCTTTGACAACCATAAATCTGATGGAGGAATCTTATAAGGACTTAAATTTGAAATGTTAGAGTGACAAAAATTTTACAAATTCATTACATAATCACAATATATTTATAGCCTGTCATGACAAAATAAATTAACGGCATTAGGATCAGAGCCTGCCTTCTCTTCAAAGGGGCCTGGAGGAAAAAATTTATTTGGGGTCTAATATTCTGCAAAACCCCCAAAAATGCAAATCTGAGCATATATTATGAATGCATCAGGAGCATTAAAACTTTCTGAACATATGATTGACCAAAGATAATTATTTATTGATTTTAATTTGCTGAGAGAGCTCTCAGAACCTGTTGTAGTAACTGAAGACATAAAGAAAAGTTTTTACACAGTTATACATTTAGGAATAATTTATTATAATAAATGTTTTATATATATCGCAATATGTATTGTCCATTATTTGCATCAATTTCATTCAAAATCAGAATTCCAAAACAATAAAATCTCTTGAATTAGATTTCCATCTACATGTGTGTTATAAAAAAATTACAAAGGTTTTGGAACCTTTGAATTTTTCTCCAATTTACTTTTAACCCATCATCTATTGATAACAGTGCTAAAAACTCATCTTAATTACAGTGTTAAATAATAAATTACACTGTTACAAAATAATATCTTAATTCCTTTACCGTTATGTATGTATATATATATATATATATATATATATTCTAATATCTAATATTAGAATATATAATATTCTAATTCATATATCAGGAAAATATTCAAATTATATGCTAGCATTTTTTCTTCGTCGAAAAATGTGTTAAATTTTGGATTATAATTTAATTATACTAACTAAATTGAAAGTCGTGTCAAAAACAATTGTTTCTGCTTGAAATTATTTATTAATATAGTTAATTTTGGAAAACATTGCAAACCATACTGTTAAACAGAAAATAAATGAAATTTCTTCCACCTAATAAACTTGTAGCTTTGGACACAGCTGTATTTATCATTAATTAAATCATTTAAACTTCAATAAATTCGTCTAGAGCATTACAAGTTGCTCAAACTGTGTATAAACTGTTTTCCCCTAATCTATTTTGACTTCTCAACGAGTGTCACAGAATGGTTTAAGAGTAATGTTTAAATGTTTTTCAGAATTTCCCATCTTTTTCCCATTGCAGAAATTAAGGAATATAAACATTGTAATATCCCCCGTTTTTTTACTGCATATACTGCTAGAAGCGCCATCACAAATTAATAAATTAAAGGAAGGACAGGCAAAGAATATAAATTTATTTAAAAAAAGCATTCTAGATTGCACTTCTTTATATCTGCCTTTCATATTACTACCGTTGTCATATGCTTACGCTCTACAATTCATAATATTTAAATCATGCTCAGCAAATCTTTTCAATACTCAGCCATAGAGTTTTTGTTAATCATATTAGTCACTTCAGTAAATCCTACAAATGACTCATTCATACTTAACCTTTTCTCTTCAAATTTCTCATACATAATAATAATTGAAGTTTGTTCCTTCTGGGAAATCTCAAGGGTACTATCCCTTTGAATACTCTAGTACAACGCTGATTTTATATCATACTTAATTTCGCTAAGGAATTCATTTCTTTTTTCAGATATTATTTGTTCTTTTGAACTATGTCCTAAATGATGCAAAATTCTATTTTTCGAATTTATTATTTTGTTTATATGATCCATTAGCACAAGGTCGTATTTACTTAATAGTTCGATCAAAAATTAAAAATTTCAATCATTAAACTATTTTTTTTTATTTCGGGATTACCTCGAAGTAGAAGATTAGAAAAATGGAATAACTGAAGGTGATTTGTTTTACCAATAGTTTAACATAAATTTAGTTGGTTTAGAAATTCTTCTTAAGCAATAAGCGAATTAAAACTACAACTAGAATGCTCATGATCTTGAATTATCGCTGACAGCTTTCACTAGTTATTACAGCCACCTATAAATTGTGTAGTTTGGTTATTCTTTCGGAAAACAGTCTGCAACAAAAATAAAACATGGGGCCTTGTGTTTTTAAATAAATTAATCATCTGCGAAGTTGGGTTACACCATTTGACACTTTTTAAAGCAGTACGCACTTGAAAATTATCTATCCTAGCATTTTTAGTAACAAATCTCTTGTGTTTTCCAAGTCTGCTTTAAAACAAAATATTCTTAATTTATCAGTTATAATACTTACCCATAAACCAGTAACATTTATACTCTTTTGCTCGTATTTTTTATTGTCATTTTCGTCATTGTATTGTATTTTCTGATACGGTCATATTTGTATAAACACATGATTCTTCTACAAATTTCACCGGTTTAACGTTTTCATTACAAGATTGTGCAGTTGGAATAGAAATCTCTTCTCCAGTTGAAGTTCGAATTGTAATTTCTGATACTGAAGCAATTTCATTTCCGGAATTGCTTTGAAGCCAAGAAAACTGATCTACTTCTACTTCTGTTCTGTTCTGTCTAATGCCACTTGGCCATACTAAACCGGAATGAGCGGAGCTCTTTCAAATGAAGACGCAGGTGTGCACCTTTCGACGTTAATGAGCACCGTTGAGGTGAAAGGACGACTTTTCTCGAACACGCATGACACAACCCTTTTTAGGGGGCGGTCGAACTCCCTCATTAATCCACAAGTCAGAATTTAGATCCAAATCAGAGAGTGACTCGTCCCTAATTCAGTATCCCCAGAGGTATCGTTTTGTCATGGGAACTTGGAGGACTTAGCAGTCACGACCTATGTAATGTGCCCCAACTGCCATTAGCCAACTCGACGGTCTTTGGTCTAGACGATTGGCTATCTTTTAGTTATGAGTCTGACGCTCTACCAACCAGGCTACCGAGTCGCACTTGTGATTTCTCGAGAAGTTTAGCTTTTCTTCTTTTTTCTTTTCTGATAATTTTTTTTTTTCATAAGCAGAGGAATATTTCATTGGCATGAACATGGTTATATCAAATCGGAGAATTAAACAAAATTTTTAGTGCAATAAAACATATACTAGGAACTCTGGAAGCGATGAAAAAAGCAGAAAACGTCTGGGATAAATTGATGGTTCTTGCAGAAGCGGTCAAACCCCCCATAGCCACACAAAAACCAATGATGTCTCCACCATCCTTAGCTTGATCCTGCCTTTTCACCAAAACCCGATATGATTACCCTTCCGCAATAGACCAGTGTAAAGATTAGGACGCATTTAAGGGTCACGTTGGCGTGGTGGTTAAGTCTCGGCTTCGGAATCGAAGGGTTTCAGGTTCGGAATCGAAGGGTTTCACTCGATTCCGCCGAAGATCCGTCGTGTGAGGGGGTCTGTTGCACGTTAAATCTGTCAGGCCAAACGTCCTCCCGCTGCTGTGGCCAGGGGGGTGCCAGTTCAGGTGTCGTCATCTGACCGTGGTTCAAAATTACGAGGTCCGTCCCAAAATAGTCCTCGTGTTGCTTTGAAACGGGACGTTAATATAACTAAACTAAGCTAAAGGACGCATTTACAAACTATCCTAGTAAATTTTTATTTTTATTTATTTTTAATTTCTTTTCCTATTTTTCTCCTTCCATATTTATTTTAACGCAACCTACCTAGTAATCAGGCCACCCTGAATTAACCTCTCCCATTGATAAAATTATGCTCAACAAATTTGTTTGTCATTTATGTTCATTTCAGCTGAACGAGAGATTAAAGGTCCTTGAACCTAGGCGCTCTCCAAAAACCCCCCACATCATTGGTTACATCAAATAGTATTAAGCAGCTTATAGAATGGTTATTATAATGAACCAAATTAATAGTAGATAATTGACTGTAAACCTACTTACCTTATATTAATAATATTTGCACTAGATTATATATACTGAAAGCTACATAAATTTCCAAATCCGTCGACTGCTCCATTTCAGCCTCCTTAATTCTTCTTATTCCGGTGGTGTCCGGTGAAGCTGTAATCCAACGGGCATTGCTAGGAGTTGATAATTCAATTTATCTTCATTTTTCTTTTTGTTTGAGCAAACTTAATATAAACAAACATACATAGTTGCACGCATAAAAAACATTACACTAGATCCAGAGAAAAGTATATAGTTGATGATTTACAAGTCCATTTGAACCCAGCTTCAGCGCCCAGAAGTCGTGGTGCTCTATCTTAGCATGTCTGATGGGGATTTCTTTATTCATGAATCAACACTCCCCCTCCCCACTTTTGTTGGTATCACCCTGATTATTGCCTTATAACGGCGTCAGTCGACTCTCAGCCAATCATATGGAATCCCACTTTTATATTTTTCAGTAATTGTAAAAGCTATTATTGTTTGTATATATATATATATATATATATATATATATATATATATATATATATATATATATATAGTTAAGGATTTCCTATACTAATCCTTAAATCCGTCTTGTTCTATAGTGGATGTGTACGGTCTCAGAACATCAGCACACACAATGATCAGCCCTTTAATAGACGACACAACACATACGTTTATTGACAGGACGAAGACAAGACAGCACAAATACGACAAATATTTACCACTCAAATATGTACAGGAAACAACTATTTACAGCCGAGACGAACACAGGACAGCACACTGCAGATAGTGGAATACAATAGCAATAGTAGTACACAGGCAGAAATTCCGAAGCGACAACGTCCACAGCTCACAAAGCGGCCAGACAGGTTTCAGGCAGGAGAGGGAATCTTTAAGGGATTTTGTCTACACTCACATATGTCTCTCCGTAACAGGCTGAAACTATTTCTGTCTCTTCTTGCCTTTGCTGCCGGCTCACTACTTCGCACAACAGGACTACTCCTCAGTGCGGGACAGCTCCGTTACCGACGACGACACAGTGGGCTACGGCAACAGCCTTCGTCAGAATATGCCACACAGCAGTCCTCCGTTTAAGAATTCTCAGTTCAAGACCCCTCTATTAGGTCTTCAGCTTTTCCGATTAATTATACTGTGCTACTTCTCGCTTGATTCGTCTTCGGGTCTTCTGTTTTCTTTTCTCTTCTGTGCTGCTTCTCGCTTGATTCACACCAACTGACCATTCAGCTTCGGCTTGATTCTTCTTCAGGTCCTCTCCTTTCCTTTTTCTCCGCTGCTCTCGCTTGGTTCCACACACCGCCGCCGTTTGCCTTATATAGTGATGGAAGGCGGGGCTAAACATCTTCTGAAACAATCAGGAGCATTATGGATGTATCTCGGCTCCTAATGGACAGATCGGGAAAATTCTCGATTTTTCGGGTACTTTCCATTTTGTCCCCAAATTCATCGACAAGTTACCAAATGATCGCCAAGTTTGTCGCCTAGCCTTGGGACCTCTGACATCACACCCATTCACTATTCAATATACATTACTGTAAATCTCTCTTCCTTACAGTGACGGTTTTAACGCGGGAAAGCAAAATCACAGGTTTGTAACAATATATAGTATGTATGTATGAATATATATGTATATGTATGTATGTATATATATGTATATGTATGTGTGTATATATATGTATATGTATGTATGCATATAAAGTTTTATTGTTAGTAACAATTTTTTTTTATAAATTTATAAGTGTTTTTAGAAAAAATAAGTTGTAAATTTGCGGGAAAGAAAGCATATATACGTACCAATAAACTGTTTGCATCTGAAATTTTTTCTTAGATTTTGGTTCATTTCATTTATTATCATATTCTATAGTTTGTGTACAAAGAACAATAGGATTGTTGAATTACAGTTTTGTGTAGAGTGCTAACCGTTTTGGTTAAATTTCACTAACATTTACTACAAATTCCTATTTCTCAAGATATATTTTTTCTAGTTTTTTTTTTTTGTATTAATAATTAATATTTTGCATTATAATTAACAAGACATAAAAAAAACAACAGCTTTAAAAAGTTTTTTAAAAATCCAATTTTCCAAACTTTTTTCTTTGAACGTAGTCGGATATTTTAGAATTATAATTTCAAAAAATGGGAAGGTTAATTTGTTCATGAATTAAAATCATCAAATATAGTTATTGCATAATAAGTTTGTTTGAGTTTCATCTGTTAATCAAGAATTGTAGGTTTATAAATTGTAATTATGGCTACTAAATTTGGAATTACTTATGATTTTTTAATATTTAATGAATGCGCATGGTTTCCCCAATACTTTCTCGCAACAACGGTGATAACCCGAGTGCCTTGCATAGCAGGGCGTATAATACTTAAGAAATATCACATTTTGGCAGGAATTTGTCATGCCATCCTCGGGCGAATTGTTTGGCGATTAATCCCTGGCATATGGCTAATATTACTCGAAAATCCAATGTATTTTAGGTAAGTTTATCTACCCGATTGAAACAAAAATGTCAACCAAAACTATACTTATAATCACAAAATTTAATATATTTAAGTATTCGTACTGTCTCGGTAACATGTTGCTAAAAGTACAGACCGACACACAGTCAATCCTGTGTTGTATTTGACTCAAAATTCTATAGATGTATAATTTATGGATATTAAATCCATGTGCCCCTTTTTTTCTACCTAACTTTCTTCATTTTGTAGTTATTATAAATTTTTATCGATATAACCCGAGGTTCGAGTTCTGATTCGGGCATTTTTGTTCTTTCCTTCTTTTTTATCTATGTGATGTATGAATACCTCCCCCCCCCTCCTTTAAAAAAAGGGCCGTGCAAGCGAAAGTGTGTGCATGTCATCTCATTTGAACTAGAAGTCAGATATCTGCCTTTGGGTGCTCATGGGTTTTTATCCTCTGAAGTATTGCACCCTCTTTCCGTGTTAACACGGACAAGACATCATCATCATCATCTACATCACCGGACTGACAGATTTCCACTGAGCGGATTTTGCTGAAAATTTCTCAGAAATCTTACTTAGTTTCGTTTAGTTATATTAATATCCCGTTGTAAACCAACATTAGGGCTATTTTGGGGCTGACCTCGTAATTTTGAACCGCTGTCAGATGACGAAGACGACACCTCAGCTGGAACCCCCCACTCCACATCACATCAGCTCGAGGTCTTCAGAAATCTGAAAATTTGGCAACCATATACCAAAATTTTATTTGTTTAGTGCAAAGCGTTTTTCAGTCACAAATAGGGATACATTCTCCCAAAATGTTCTTTTTCAACTCAGGGGCTCGTCAAAAGATTGGGGCGCAGTGGCCTGGTGGTAAGGTCTCTGCCTCGGAACTGGAGGATTGCAGGTTCGAGACTCAATTCCACGGATGAATCGTCGTGTAAGGGGGTCTCTTCCACGTTAAATCTGTCAGACCAAACGTCCTCCAGCTGCTGTGGTGTGGAGAGGGAGGTGTCAGCTCAGATGTCGTCCCCGTCATCTGACGGTTCAGAATTACGAGTTCCATCCCAAAATAGCCCTAGTGTTGGTTCTAAACGGGACGTTAAAATAACTAAACTAAATTGTCAAAAGATTTCCAAATTTTTAGACGAATACTATATTTTCTCTATACTACGTATGTCATAAAGCAAAAATAGCAAATTGGATAGCTAGAATGCTTAAACATTATAGGCCTAAATATTATGAACGTTATTAAAATTAATTTTAATGATGGAGCATTAATCTGTGTTACTAATTGTTAACTAATAAAATTATCCAAATATATTTAAGCTTTGGTAGTTTTGATGATTAAGTTATTTATAAAAGAATTTTTCAAATATTGACTAGACTACACGCCAACTTTCATTTTCAGTAATTTTCAATGCAATATATTTCCATAGTCCGCAAGATCAAATTTATCGTCTGCTATTATTAAAAAACTTTTATTTAAAATTCAGATGATTATAGCATTCCATACACTGAAAAGTTTCCAAAACATTTTTTTTCTTCCTAACCAAAAAATTATCTTCTTCGAAACCGAACCATCAAAACAACCCAGAACTTTTCCGAAACCAAAAACAGTTATTTTCCCGCACCAATTATCATTCTGAGAACGACAATACCAGAATAAACTAAAAAAAGATATTCGCTTTCCACGCGCCATTTTTGCAGAAGATAAACACCTCTCATTCTCCCCGTCACTTTCGAGAAGATCTTTTATAAAAAAAACAAGTGGATGTTTACCCGGTGTCATTTTTATCCCGTTTCAACGCCCTCTAAAAAGAAGGCAGGTGCCTTCTCTCTCCACCCCTGCCCTGAAGTAGGTTCGGGAGGCTAAATAGGGTCTTCAGCCTCATTAGCAATTGGAGGTAGGTTTATTTTGGAAGCGAGGAGAGTTGTTTTCATCCCCGTCAATTAGTCGTCTGTTTCGGCGGCATCTTAAAGAGCGAGACCGTATTTTAAAAGAAGTGGAAATGCAAATGGTGTTTTGTTCTGAATCAGAGAGCTCTTTTTAAAAAAAATTGCAGAAAAGATCTTTGAGTTCTTGACGAGCTTTTAAATCCTATGTCAAGCACTTGACTGGGATGAATGAAAGAATTAGTTTGGTCTTTTGAAAGGATGTAAACGCTATAAAGCAGCTTTCTGCTGGAAATCAGCATCTTGCAAATCCCAGCGCTCTTTAGAGGATTATTCAAATCAAACGATTGCAACAGGCATCATCTCTGCAAAAGCCTCATTATTTCAGGACATTTAATCCTTTTCTCAAAGGACTTGAAGAAGTTGTTTACCATATAAACGCAAATTTATGAGGATATTTTTTGATTTGAATACATTTTTCAGATCTTTGAATTGCTTTTATTTTGTTTGTTAGTTCGAATCTTATAAAGAACTAGCTCCGTCTTAGTACCAACACTGAAATTCTTCTTAAAAGTCAAAGAATTTAGTATGATGTTGATAAACATCGGCTTATTTATAAAAAATATCTTTATATTGAATATGTGATGTTTATACTTTTTTATATTTAAGTGAATGAATTTTCATGTCTTTAAGATTAGCTTAGTGAAATTTCTAGTGAGTGAACTTAGGTCATTATGATTCGAAGCACACCATATTGTGATGCCACTTTTTAACCCAACGAGAGTAGTCACCTGAAATCTTTCTCGCATGCTATCTCGTAAAATTGTTATTTCAGAGAATATCTTGCATTATATTGGTGTATGAACGTGAAATATTAACTTTAGCCAGGAATTTGGCATTTTTATTCAATTTATCGTGTCATCTTTGGCGCTTAATTCGTAGCACGCCGTCAATAGCATCTGAAATTTTATTTAGAATACGAAAATGAATTTTTGTTTAGGCGCGAACTTCCCAACCTGTTGGAACAAAGATTTGACACAAAACTGCACTTGTAGTCACGAAATTCTTTGCCAAATTTGATACATTTAAATAGTAAACGGTGTTTGTTCTGAATAAAGATCTTTTTCCTTTTGAAGAGATCTTTGACTTCTTGAAGAGCTTTTAAATCCAATGTCACGCACTTGATTTGTCTGAATGAAAGAAATAGTTTGGTAATAGAAATAGACCCAGACGCTTACAAATCCCAGTGCTTTTGAGAGGATTATTCAAATAAAACGATTGCAACAGACGTCACCTGGGTATTTCGGAACACTTATTCTTTTTCTCAAAGAGAGTTGAGAGTTTTTTACCATATAATTTATATGGGTATTTTTGTCTTGTGAATAAATTTCCCGATCTTTGAATTGCTTCTCTACCTGTTTTGATTGTTTATCAGAAACTTATATACATATGGATCCATTCTAGCGCCCACACTAAAGTGATTCACAAGAGTCAGAGAATTTATTATATTTTTGACAAATATCAATTTATTTTATATTATGGAAAGGTCCTTATATTAGAATATCTTATGTTTATATTTTCTTTTTAATATTAATTGCGCTGCAGTCCTAGCATAGGGAAAGAGCGTGTTCTCATCATCTAGGCGTCCCGGTTTGAGCATGGTTATTCTTCTTCTGTGATCTATCTTTCAGATGTGTGAATTCACTTCTCTGTCAAAAAGGGTTGTGCTAGCGAATGTGATGCATGAAGTAGCTAAGTGTTCCTAGTTTGCGCTACTAAAAAAACAAGAGGTTCTTACTCGGCTTAAATCACTGACAGATAACTGTCAGTGGGCTTGTAAAGTGTCGTAAATCACAACACAGCAAGAGTATTAATTGCTTGAGCTTTTATGTCTGTAGGATTATCTTAGTGAACCTTATCATAATACAAATTTTGTTTTGTTCTGAATCAAGACGCTTCTCTTTTTCAGAAAAGATTTTTAACTCTTTGACGGCATTAAAATCCTATGTCAAGTACTTGAATTGAATGAAAGAATTAATTTGGCCTTTTGAAAGTATGTACACACTATAAAGCAGCTTTCTGCGGGAAATCAGACGCTTACAAATCCCAGCACTCTTAATAGGATTACTTAAATCAAGCGGCTGCTACAGGCGTCACCGCTGCAAAATCTTTCTTATTTTGGAACACTTAATCTTTTTCTCAAAAGGAATTATGGTGTTGCATATCACATAAATAAAATCGACGATTTATGAGGATGTTTCTACATCTAAATCAATTTTCAGATGTTTGAATTCATTCTACGTCTGTTTTGTTTATTAGTCCGAAAATTATAATGAATTGTGGCTTCATCCAACCACCCACACTAAAGTGATTCAGAAAGGTCAAAGAATTTATTATGATTTTATCAGACTTCAGGTTATTTACATTACAAAAATATTTTCTTATATTGAATGTATGATGTTTATATTTTCTTTTTAATATTAATAATATTCAGTGCGTGGAGTTTTATGTTTGTTGGGGCTAGATTAGTGACATTTTTAGTGCTCACCAGTGGGCGGCTAATGTTAGTGGACTCGAAGCATACCACATTATGAAACCAAAATATATTTGACAAATGCTCCTGTGAAAAGATTAACTTAACTAAAACTTCAAACTGTAATAAAAAAAATGTAAGTTTCAGCATATGTCGCAATGAAATGTGTTAGGAAATTTCGGCACTAAAGTTCTAAATTCCAAATTGACTCTCTCTCACTTTAGTCTAAATTGAAGCAATGTATTTTGAACCTACTATTGCGAGTCATTATTTAAAGTTGTTCATTCCTCAGGTTCGAACTCTGAACTATTAGGTCCGTAGATACGTAACATAACCTCTAGACAAAAGTGTACACCCGTATCCAGAAGTTGTTATCTGATTTATGAACTTACCACCACATTACGATACAATGGTACTTATTGGTTGTAATCGTGACCAAAAAGGCCAAGGAAAAAAATCCCGAATTTGTCTTTTTCATTCGTCAATAAGCTATTCAATTTCAATATACATATATTCCCGCATTGAAAAAAAAAACAGTCGAATCTCCATAGACCAGGGGTCGACAACCTAAGGCTCTTTTGATGTAAAGTTGGAGTTATCCAGTTCCATATGAAAAATTATCAATTTATTATCAAAACCCTTAAGAAATTATATTTTTAAGTACCTAATATCTCTACAGTTTCTATTAAGATAATCGTTAAATACAAATCGCAACGCTTAACATGACCACAAAGATACAAATTAGTTGACAGCTCGAAAAGAAATTCCTCGAGTTGAGATCCTCGTATTCGACATATGGATAAGTCTTCCAGAATGCTATAGAGATGTGAAGTTTGCTTCCATGAATATATTAAAAAGTAAATTAAGAAGTCAACTAACAAATAAAAATCTAGAGTCAGGCTTGAAATTTAAAACCAAAAAGCTATAAACCAAATTTAATCAAACTTTCAAATGGATACAAAGCCAAAGCTCCTATCGATGTAGATATCTATATTTGTGTTTTTATGGCAATTGGGATATTATTTATTTAAAACCGTTTATTTGGAACTAAAAATCAAATATATACAAGTAAATACTATAAAATTCACTAGAAAAATTTTATTGG
>JAPMOQ010010478.1:242662-304739 GCA_026543055.1 Argiope trifasciata | reverse complement strand
GTACCTACGTGACAATATATTTACACGAATATATTTTTATAATTTGATGAAATGTTATTTTCGCACTTTTTGGGTCGCTGTTAAAATCAAATTGTATCGATTAAATTTAAAAAGAGGTCGCAATTTAATTCATTTCAAACCTTTAATCAAAAGGATATGTTACAAAAACCACTCAATTACAAACGATAAAGTGCCAAGCAAAAGTCGATGAATTAAACCTCGAATTTAAACTGGGAATCTAATGCATAGATTGATCTAAGGCCGCTCTTCATCGAGCGATAAAATCCTGATTAATAGGAGGACTACAACTGCAGCAAATTGCATCCAGTTTTATCAGAGAGCAGAACACAGAGCCGCTGAGTGGATGATGGAATATTTATGCGATGTACCTGATTTGTAAAGTGTCCACGAAATGAGCCCTCTCCAGGTTTGTAAAGGGACACTGAAATCTAAATTACATGTGAGTGATTTGAGAGCCATTAAATGATTCACTATAAAATTAATTTCTACTTGCAGAGTTAGAAATCTTCCTGTTTATCCAAAACATTAATAGCATTGATTTAGGCATGTGAATTAACTTCGTTTAGCTACATTTTATCCGTGCGATCTCAGATTTAAGACAGTGAGAATGGTCTCCTCAAAACTTTCTCTCATGCTCTCTAAGTTCATGAGAGAAAACTCAGTGTTATTTCAAGAAATGTCTTGCATAGAACTAATAGTTAACAAATATAAACCTTGACATGAATTAAGCATTTTATTGAATGTATCTTGTCATCCTTGGCGAGATTTTGGCCTAATGGCTCACGCTAACTGAGAAATATTAACCTTTGGTGGAATACATTTAACGATCGTGTTAGCTAATATTCGAACATACGGTCTTCCTCTGAGGAAATTTTGCTCCAAATTTGAATTTAAAAAGAAATCTACAAATTTGAATTGAAAAAAAATTGATGTAAAGTCTGTATTCCAAATTTCTGTCTTTCTAGTTCAAAGTGTTTTTATGTTTTCTTTGTCTCAGACAGACAAATGAGCACTAAATCTGTTCAAATAACTCTAGATAGATTTTGCTCAAATTTTTATATAAATCAACAAATTTGGTCTTAAGCAAATTTTGTCTAATTTCATCTAATTTGTAACAAATTTCATCTGTCTAACTTAAAGCATATTTGAGTTAGTTTTGCTACAGATTGATATACTAAAAATTTGATGTAGATATTGAGGAAGTCTAAAAAAGGGAAATTCGTTAAAATCTGGAGTTCCAATTTTTCGACGATAATAATACATTCTCTATACCAGATACACGAGAAAGTAATAAGAAACAAAAGCACAATATCAAAGAAGGCGACGCGTAATTGGAAGATAATTAAGTGTTTAATGGCTGTGATTGCTCACAACAGGAAACTACTAAACTCAACAAATAAAACAAATGTAAAGTTATACAAATAATAAATTTCTAATCATTCTTTGACATTATTATCAGAAAAAGTTTTAAAGCTCAATTTTTTTTACTGTAAAAAGGGTCTAAACATGAAATTAGGAGGAATAAAAGGAATATTTATTTTCTTAAAATTTAGTAATTCGGCTTTTACGATGCATATTAATTTTTTACGATAAAAACTTTTGTGTTATTCATTTTTTGATATTTCAATATAAAAACAGTAGATAATAAATCTATTTATCTTCTTTATAAGTTTTTAGCTATCATAGACAGACTTCCTCTGAAGAGGTTTTACTCAAAATTATATATAAATTTAAAAGTTATGTATAAACTGTGTATACCAAAGTTTATTTGTACCAAAGAAAATATTCTTTTGGAATAGCTCTCGTATATGGCCTGTTTGTACCATTTGTTTTGGCCAAGAAGTTGCAAAAATTCCGCTTTTGCAATCTTATGATTAAAACACCACATCAACGTGGCTGGTTAAGACAGCCAGAAATTACCATTTATCGAAAAACTCGGCGTATGTCATATACTGGAGCAGAGCCGTGCTTTTTAGTTATTTTTGTCACAAACAGATATATATTTTTCGAGAATGTGTTATTCGACCATAAGAAATTTAGAAACGTCAAAATCCCGGTTTTTAAACGAATACTACACTTTCACTCTACTTCAAATACGAGAAAGTAATAGCAAACTGCGGTAAAAATGTAGAATAGTGTGCCCCTTGCTGCGCCAAGGATGCCAAGCCATCAACAAAGATGGCGGACATAATAAACAAACTGTTCCACCGAACAGTTACGGTTGTCATTTCCCAACTTTTTATTTAGAATGTTTAACTAATTATAATTATTTGTTTAATACTGCCCGGTGTCTTCTACAGATGCCTTCGGCATCTGTAGAAGGCACCGGGCAGTATTTTTTAACTTTAAAAAAACAGCCTAGGGGTTCGCTTTCTTACGGAGCGGGAATGCAGTAGCTTCGCTAGCAAATTGAACAGATGGACGGTTTGTATTAAGGAATAGTGCATAATAATATTACAAGTAAGAATAAATGATGTTATAGGAGCGAATATTATACAGAATTTTTAATATTTAATGTTAGTTGTTTTATTTAATCTTTTCATAAACACTTAACACTTCATAACATTCAAAGCATTCTTTCCAAACCTCATCAACTCATAAAAAAATATTCCATTCACCCTTCATCCATTCAGCAGGTTCGAAATAGTGCCTACCATCCCAATTACCAGACATCCACTTTTGTACGATTGCAGACATAATAATATTTCGAGGGAACCAAACGTTGGAGCACCAAAAGAATTACGTGAACTGCGAATAATTCCATAGCAGACTTCTTTTAGTACGAAAACGCAGGCGATTTGCGTATTCGCAGTGATAATTAAAAATGTGAAAACGAAATTTTTTTTGTAAATATTAACACAAAAAATGATATAAATGTTATTTTAATTAATATTAATTTTATTCTAAACTTTCTTTGTATAATAAATTTTAAATTAAAATAATAAGCAAAATTTAAATAATCTGAAATCGATATTTTAAATATGAAATATTAACACTAAAAATGAAATAAATGTTATTTTAATTAATATTAATTTCCTTCTAAACTTTCTTTGTATAATAAATTTTAAATAAAAATATTAAACAAAATTTAAATAATTTGAAATCGATATTTTAAACATTAAATTTATTATAAAACATTTGTAGTTCCTGAACAACTCAAGTATTGTAAAAAGTAGTAAACAAAACACAGTTAGGGTTACTGTAAGAAAGTTCCGTTGGGTTGCCATATTGGCGATAAACTCGGGGGCATATTGTGCTACACTTCAACCCAAACTGCTTGTATAGTCACAGTTAAAAATTGACAGAATTTAATTTGGCTTGAATTCGTCCTACTTTATTCTTAAAAGGGAATTGTTCTTAAGTCTGAATGTTACTTTGATATTATCCCGTCGATCTGTCAAAGCTCACAATAATGCGCCAATCCGCATTCCCGCCAATTCAAAGGATTAGCAAAAATGTGCCTATCCATTGGCGTCATCATAATTATAAGCAGTTTGCAAAGCTACCTTTTGGCAATAAAATCGGGTAAGTGAAAAATGGTCTACAAAATAATCTCAATCTATGAAAATAGTCAACGCGATAATCTCAAAGGGTAAAAATATATTTGAGGGTACCCATTTGGCAAAATCGGCGATTTTTGTTTAACACCAAGCATGTTCGCGCGGAACACCGTGCAAACAGAAATGACAGCCAAAACATAAAGAAATTTCGACCCATTCAAAGCCGTGCATTGGCAATCACAACTTGGCGAGAATTAAGGGGCACCCTCAAATATGGGTTAACCATCCCAAAGTACCGTTTGGTCCTTTAAATTTTATGGTACCAGATACTCATTAAAAATAAGGGATCAATCTTATTTTAGCCCACCTTTGGCGACTTTTTCAAAATCTAGCCAAATAATCAGCCATAATGATTCCAAAATGGCAACCCTGACAACATCTGAAGCGTCACAATAAAGGTAAAAATTCTTTTTTCTTAACCTTTTAATTCAAATACTTTTGATTTGGCGAGATTTTGAAAAAGTCGCCAGAGGTGGACTAAAATAGGACTTTACTAAAATAAGAGATAGGGGAACTACTTTGATATATTTTCCCCAAATCGGAAATTTGGCTCCTTTTTTTTCTCGCCAAGCAAAATACCTTTTTTTAGTGCCTTTTTTTCCTCGCCAAGATAAAAAAAAAAAGCTCGCTGAAAGCTGAAAAAATCTAAATTGGCAACACCAAAATAAGAAACAGCAACCCTAAAAAATCCTTAAGGAGTGCCAGATTTGGCGCGTAATTTTTTTTTTGGGGGGGGGTATATCAAAGTAGTTCCGAGATAGAAATAAAATTCTATTAAAACCAAAAACACTAAAAATTAAGATATTGTTTTACATTATTTTTTCAGTCTTCTATATAATATCACCCACAATCAGTATTCAATCATCATAAATTCATTTCTTTCGCCTGTTGTTCTGTATATTTAGGCGGAGGAGTCGTATTGGACAGTTTTAGGGCAACACCACCCAAGTCCAAATTTTTCTCTTTGACCAGCAGCTCAATGAATTCCAAAAATTCCGAATATTTCAGTGATATTTTGAATTCTGCTATTTTGGCTAAAGTGTTGTTGATATCCTCATCGGAGACTCCTGTTTCGGCGCCAACGATGCCAGCGCTGCTGAGCCAGACTTTAATGGTCTTGACCGAAAGTTTCCCCTCTTCTTTCTCCTGACCGCTGCAAAAAAGATCGAACATCGTCCTAAGATCTCCCTCATCAAAGTGAGACATCTGTTTTTACGAATAATCTATTTATAAGTATTAGAAACTGTGCAGTTACAATATATTGCTAAATAAAATTTAGTTCCTTTTTTAATTGAAGGTTGTATTTAAATTGCAAAAAATATTCAAATAAGGACGGCAGTTAAAAGTTGAGGTGTTTCGTCGCTTCTGTATAAAATGTTTATAAATTGTGGCATCCTTAAAGATGAGTACGCAAGAGGCTAATTATTTCGCCCAATCGTTGCCTCTCTACTATTGTCACTGTATTGTTACGAACTTGTGGTTTTGCTTTTCCACTCTGATACTGTCACCGTAAGGAAGAGAGATTTACAGTAATTAGTATTAAATAGTGAATGAGTGTGACTGACGTCAGAGGTCCCAAGGCTTAGCGACAAACTTGGCAACTATTTGACAATTTGGCGACGAATTTAGCGACTTTGGTGACAAAATGGGAAATACCCGAAACATTGAGAATTTTCCCGATTTGTCCACTAGGAGCCGAGATACGTCTAGAATGCTTATGATTGGTCCAGAAGAAGTTAGCCCCGCCTTCCACCGGTATATAAAGGGCCAGCCATCTGAAGTGGATGGTGAAGTCGAAGCGAGACTAGCGGAGCAAAGGTAAAAGAAAAGGAGAAGACCTGAAGAAGAATCAAGAGAGAAGCCGAAGTTGGACGGTCTGGTGTTCAACAAAGAAGACAAGTAACGTGGCGGAATTATTCGAGAAGACCTAGAGAGAGAGGTCTTGAACTGAGGAGTCCCGAACAGAGGAATGCTGTGCGGCATATTTTGACGAAGCCTCTGTCGCAGCCCATTGTGTCGTCGTCGAGAATGGAGTTGTCACGAACTGAGGAGTAGTCCCGTTTTGCGAAGTAGTTAGTCTGCAGCAAAATCAAGGAGAGACAGAGGAATAGTTCAACCTGTTCTGGAGAGACCTACGTGATGTAAAGAGAATCCCTTAAAGATTCCATCTCCTTCAGAATCCTGTTTGGCCGCCTCGTGAGCTTTTGAACGGAATTTCTGCCTGTGGGCTACTATCTGCAGTGTGCTGTCCCGTGTGTTAGTCGCGGCTGTAAATAGTTCTCTCCTGTACATAGTAGTGTTATAAATATTTGTCTTCTGTGTATTCTCCTGTCTTTGTCCTGCAAATAAACGTCTGTGTTGTGTCGTCTACTAAAGGACTAAATCATTGTCATTGTGTTCATCTCATCTCTAACACCATACACACCCACTATACAAGGTAAAAAGAACCCGACGGATCCGTAATAGTATTGTCCTCCTAGGAACAGTTGAGACAACGTCGCTGGGACAATTATTTGCCACTGCCCCGTTGTTATCATGGGATTTTCGAGAAGTAGGCGTGATCTTCTATTGCGCGCAATAGTTAGCCTCGTGTGAACCCACTTTAAAGATGGGTTTACACTCGGCCAGTTATAAGACGGTCAGTAGGCCAGAAAAGAACTGATTTGTTTGCCACAATTTTATCTCATTCAGGCATTCCATGTTTTTCTATAAATTGCCGTTAGGGCCATCCTTAATTTCTTTTTCACTGCGTATCGTTTTCGAATGATAGATGTTTACACAAATAAGCATGGTGAAATTAAAGAATAAAGTCAGCATACTTAAATTTTTAAAACTATGGAAAAAAAGCAGATAAAAGGAAAAAAAATCATAGAATCATAAAAAGCAAAGATCAAAAAGATGGAATAATCTAAGATAATTCCGATCATAATCAATTTTTCTAAGCCAAAAAAAATCCCTCTAAATTCTACAAATGCATGCGTAATAAGAAAAAATAAATACAAAGCCATGTTGTTGTCCCGTCGAGATAATTACTTTGCAACGGACCGAACAGCAGTTTTCAGCCTTTGTACGCAAGCGCAACCTACAAGGTGACTTATATTTGGTCGAGTGTAAACTCACCTTAAATTATATCGAAATTATGTTCATATTGTTTTATTAGTCTTGTTTATTTCATATTAGCTAATCAGTGTCTGCTATATTGTAATTCCTCTGCATATTTTATTATTTAAAATAAGGAGAATAAATATATATATGTGCCCTAAATCAAATCCAGTAATAATTATGGTTTATACTGAAACTATTGTGTGATCCTTGGCGGTTGCATCTTATCGTGAAATTAATAATACTCTAAAGTCAAATTTGTGTTTTAGACACATTTTCCTGAACCGACTGAAACCCAAATTTGACAACGAATTGCAATTGTAAGCATACATTCAAGAATCAGATTTCATATATTTCAGGTAGGTTTACACTCGGCCAGTTATAAAATGCGCATGCGTGGGAACGATGAAAAATTCTGTTCAGTCCATTGCAAGTATTAATTCTTGTCTTGCAATTCTTGACAAGACAGCAGCATGACGACATATTGTATTTTTTTTTCTTACTGCGCATGCGTTTGTTGAAGGAATTTTTTTTTCGGGCATGCAAAAAATTTAGCATTATCATAGATTAATTCCGACATATCTTGCCCTTTGTTTCACGCTAGGGTGTGTTTTCTTTCGTTTTATTTGTGATTTTTTTTCTATAGTTTTTCCAAATTTAAGTCTGTTTTTTATCCTGTTTCTTTCTGTAAATATCTATCATTTTAATAGGGCTGCGGTGGCCTGGTGGTAAGGTCTCGGCTTCGGGACCGGAGGGTTTCAGGTTTGAGATTCGATTCCACAGAAGAACCGTCGTGTGAGGGGGGTCTCTGGCACGTTAAATCTATCATGCCAAACATCCTCCCGCTGGTGTGGCGTGGTGTGGAGAAGGGGGTGCCAGTTCAGGTGTCGTCCTCGTCATCTGACCGTGGTTCAAAATGAAGAGGTCCGACCCCAAATAGCCCTCGAGTTGCTTTAAAACGGGACGTTAATATATCTAAACTAAACTAAACTATCATTTTAATAGTTACGCAGAGGAAAAGAAAAATTCAGAAACTCAGAAACGGCAATTTATAACCAAGCATGGAATGCCTGAATCTGTCTTATGAAATTATGGCAAATATAATTCAGTCTCTTTCTGCGCAGGCGTTGTCTTCTAGCCATCTTATAAATGGTTGAGTGTAAACCTACCTTTAAGCCATTGTGAGTTTGAGCTATTGCGTTTACATTCTTGGAATAATAACAACAGGCCCACAGTCAACATTTTAAAAGATAATAGTTCAAATTTCATAAGAATCTACGATTTATATGTTAAATCTGTGCACTAAATCTTATCAATTAAATTATGTTTGCTTTCTAACTATCGTGTTAACTTCGCACAGCCGGTACTTTTCTGAATGGATTTCGTTCAAAATTTATTATATTCCTTTAAATTTAGTATAATCATCCTATGCCAAATTTTTTCCGTCTAGCTCAAAAAGTTTTTGGTTGCCTTTGTCACGGAGTTAATTAAATAGACAGACTTAATTCTAAAAATGCATTTCCCGAACTCAGGAAAATCTGAATTGAGCAGAATTTTTCGAATTTATTATTCAAATATTTCATTTATTTATTTTGACAGTTACAATACTTTTTTCGTGAATGAAAAAAAAAATAAACAAGCAAATCAAGATTTTAGTAATAATTTTCAATATTTTCGGAGTCTATTTTTCAGTAAATACTTTTTCACTATTTTAAAATACAAAGATAACATTCTGAGATATCAATTTTATTTCCCTAGAAAGCTTCTTTTAAATAATTTTTCATTTTTTATGCAGTTGCTTTTTATCCTTTTAATAATCAGTTTTATAACCTTATTATTTTACACCGTAGACCCTTTGATGCAAAATCTTTTATATATACATAAACTTATTAATATTTTAAACTTATATAATATTTTATTTTCAGAATTTGCTTGCACTCTTATTTTATTTAATAAAAGAATCTATATTCGTGTCTTTTATTATCGAGTTTTAACTTTATTATTTATGAATTCGAATAATAACGAAGTCGAAAGTATATTATAAAAACCCAGACTATAAAATAAATGTTTTTCAACCTGAGAATATTTTCAGGCTGGCATAATTTCAGTAAATTCTTTGATATAAAAGTTAAAAGCATCGAATTCAATAAATGGAATATACTACAATGTATCATATTCTAGAAGTTCGAACTTATTTTGATTTACAAAATATTTCCATTTAATATTTGCAGACAGATAGAAATTCGACTCCAAACAGGTTGTTTCTAATTAATTTTTCTTAGAGTTATTCCTCAAATATCTAGACCGACGACTCCTCAGTGAAATATTTCGAATTTAATTTGATTTTTAGTTTTAGTTGAGTGCCAAACGATTTTTTCTTCCTTCAATAATAAACTTTTGATGCTTTAGAGATGAAAATTTTTATTACAGATGCAGCTGAAATTTTAACGATCTTTCGACGAATAAAATTGTGATGTTATATATTTTTGTTCAAAATAAAATATCCTTTCAACTTTACTTGAATATTTTGAATCAGAACGTTTGCCTTTTTGGTTTGTTATTTCATAAATAAAAAAATTAAATAATAAATAAAAAGCAGAAGGTTCTCAATTCTCGGAGAAATCACAATGTTTTAAAAAGAATTTTGATTTATGATAAATTTCATAAATCAAAATTCTTTTTAAAACATTGTGATTTCTCCTAAAATTGGGAGCCTTCTGCGTTTTAAATTTGTTAAACAAGCTCAGAATTCTGATATCCGTTTTTTCTCGTCAAAAAAGCACAAAAAATTCTTTATTTAGTCGCTTGATATTTAATATTAATTTAAGGAAAGCATCTCGGATTTTTTTAACTCTCACGAGTGAAAACAAAGAAAATATATACAGTGAGTAAAAAAAGTATTTGCACGGAGACGATTTTTTGCATAAGTAACCATAAAAAGTAAATTTTATAGCATTCTTTTAATTATTCATGTATTTAAATAAGAAGAAAATAAAAATAACTACCCACTTTCCTTAAACAGTAATATTACATATTTTAAAAAATAAAGTAATATTTGTAAAATTTTAGTTCCTAATTTTTAAATTTCTGGGTAAAGTCTCTTTTTCTTTAAAACAAGATGGATCTGTCGTTCCGTATATAAAATAATGTACAAATGCACAAACACATGGCGAGTTAGATGGGCATTATGTGATCATTATACCCAATATAGTCACATAATACCCATCTCTAATGTGACCATTCTACCCAAATGTTAGAATTTTGTAACATTATTTGCTAATTTCATCAAATATTAAGTATGAATTTCTATCCGTTTTTTTTTTTCATAAGAACAGGGTAGTTGAATAAGGAAAAAAGGTTGTAAAACTGAAATTCTGCATTTTTATTTTTGAGTTACACAATTCAAAATCAGTATACACTCTACACCATTTCTCAGATTTCGATCAAGTTTCAAGTAAATTGGAATTCGATCAGTTTTAGATTTTAAAAAAATATTTTGCAATTACATTGAAAATATTTTTAGTCAGAGATTAAATGCCCGTAGGCAGTCTAGAAAGTCATGTCGGAAATCTGTCATTGAATTTTCCCTTTGGTTGATTCGATTCAAAATTTAATATATATATATTCAATTTTCAGATGACAGATCTATCGTAGATGACAGACCAAATATCTCAAAACTTTCTGTTTCTACACATTGTATGTATGAAAGTAAAATGTTCAAAGAAGACTTCCTATATTAAATTTTAATATTTCCAAATATTTTTAGGACAGTAATTTTAAGGATTGATTTTTTCTAGAATTGGCATGTGCAAAAAGAACCTAGGTGTATTAAATTCGGTACATACTTACTTTTTGGCTAATAAGAACTCTCTTAGTTGTTTCCATTTGGAATTTTAATCCTTTAATTGGCAAATATTCAGAAGTTGTAGTAAAATTTTTTACTTGTCACACACAAAAAAGTCATTTATAATATATTTAGAAATTCTTTAATTTTTTAAATTAAATAATTAACTAATTCTTTATTTAACTCTGAAGAGTTTAATGAATTAATTTTAATTATTAAGCACATGAAGGCATGATTACAATAACCATGTAAATCATTTAAAATTGTAGATTTCACATAAGGGTAAATGAAAACACGCTGTTTCAGAGCTACTATATTAAATAGAGGGTTAATTGATTAAATATTTATCAAAATTTTAATATTTTTCTTTGATGACTTTATTGAATATTGCTGAACAAAATTCATCTTTTCAATAATATTAATTTGTAAGTAATAATAATTTTATTGTTAGTATTATTAATTTTATTGCTTTACAATTTTAAATTTCAATAGTTTTTCAAAATTTATTGAAACAACTTTCTCTTTAATAGCTATTTTCGTTATTAAAATAAAATTCAAACCAAGGTTTCTTATTATTTCTAATTTTCAATTGTTCCGCCTTTGCCAGTGTCAGTCTTGTAATAAAAAAATTTGATAAAAGTAATTGCGTTAAAATATTAAAATTTTAATATTCTTCCGCAATAAATTTCCTAAATAGTACTATAAAGGCTCATTTTAGCATTTAAAACAATTCAATAGCTTTTCAGTAACATTATTTGCATTATAATTTTCTTCTAATTTAAATAAATCTTGAAAAAAATATTGAAGCAATAATTTTTTTTATTATTTTAATAAATTCAAATCAAGGCATATTATTACATCTTGTTTGAAATTCTCTTATTTTTGCCAATGTTAATGCTACGATAAAATAATTGTTTTAATTGCTTATTAACTCTAAAACATAGTCACGTGGCTGACTGTCCGATCAGCCCGAAGGCACACGGATAAAGAAAACTGCATGACTGGACAGCCGCAACAACAACACTGACGGGAACTGAGGTTGAGTCCTAAGGGCCATCACCGGTCACGGTACAGCTTTTCTATAAGGAAGTGCGTCCCGACATCGATGGGAAGAGCTTGATCCCCCACCTATTTGTGTACAAACAAGAGTGGCGAGATCCAACCACCATATGATTATAAGTATCTCAGTTTTTTAATGGGCCTCTCCGAGGGTGAATTCTAAAGAGTAATTTCCACGATGCTTTTTAACAATATTATCATATTTTTATTCCATTCAAACCAAAAACTTAATCATATTAAAAACTTCGTGGTCGAACACATTTCTTACTTCTTCCCTTTAACAATTCTTCCCTTTGTGCGATTTTCCCAACATACTGGTGGGTGAACTCTAAAGCATAATTTTCAAGGTGCTTTTTAACAATACAGTAATATTTTTATTCTTACATATTTTTCTGCATGCTGGATATACTAAAATTATCGATCACAAAATGTAACGCAATGGAGCCAAAAACTTAATCATATCAGAAACTTCGTGCTCGAACATATTTCTTATTTATTCCCTTTAGCAATTTCACATCTTCCTTTTATGCGATTTTTCCAGCATATCCGTGGTTTCAATTCTCAAAATGAAAGAACAAGGGGAGTTCTAGAGGGAATCTTCCCCATACCATCCTCTTTAAATTAAAATCCAGGTGAGCACAAAAGAGTCCCTAAAGAATCAGGTTAAGACCCCTCTTTTGTTTCCAGAAGAGCGCTGTTCAATTAAGGCAGCAAGCAGCCTTTTGTTTTATTCATCCAGAGAAAATCCCAACTCCAGAGAACTTGACGTCACCCAACTATTCGCTGACGTCATCGCGGTGTATTCCTCTTCTCCCTGAAGGGCTCCCCCCTTTCTATATTTGGAAATGAGGGATTCACACCCCGTTGGGTATTCGCTCTGCCATATCTCTGGTGCGCTTCTCTAAATTAGGATGAGCAGAGGAGACAAAAGAATTCGAGTCAATACCTGGCTTTTCCACGAATTCCGGGGATTACGTCGTAGACAGGACTGATAGGTGAAAAGGAGATGACGTCTAGGGAATAGAGTATTTTATATTGGAAGCATTTGCTTCTAGTCAAGGTTTAAGCAAGAATTCTCCAGAAAGGGGTCAATTATATTTTAATCTTGCTTTGAACTAGCATGTGTATGGAATTGATCTACTAATTGTAAAACCGTTCTTAGATGGCGAGAACGACCCCTGAACTGGCACTTTTATTAAGATTACCAAAATACGACATTTGATTCCCACAAATTTAACAATTATCTAGACTCCACATTGGTCACACACGTTTTACACACAAACATCTTTTATTCGGCGATCAAAAACCATTCTGCTTGAATTGCCAAGTGATTTTAACGGTTCATCACCTTTTGGTTGAATGCCTTGATTTTAAACGTCATCGTGTAAAATAATTTTTTTTTGTTTCAGTTATAGACATGCAAATGCTTGTAAGGGAACGTCCCCACAAAAATCTTGTAAAATTTTTAAAAGGAATCGGATATTACCATCTTATTTAATACTTCCTTTTATTGTCATTTCTTACATCTTGTTTATAATGTTGAGAGACATCACAATGTAATTTTATCAAATAGTTTCTACTTATACATACTTTGATACAAGACGGGTATTTTATATTTTAACCATGTCTGGAGCAGTATGGCCAGCTATGGCTCTTGCGCCACTAAACCACACAATACAATACAATACCACAAATTTAACGGTGCGATCAGTTATATTTTAATCTTGCTTTTAACTAGCATGTTTATGGAATTAACCAACTAACAATAAAATCATACTTAGATGACGAGGATGATAACTGAACGGGCACTTCTCGCAAAATTTCCACAGTAGGGCGTTTAATTCTCGCGGATTTAACTGCGCGATCAGATTATATGGATATTTCTCCCTTCCAGAGATTATTTGCTAGATAATTGATGTTTAAAAAGGAGATTACGTCTAGAGAATAAAGTATTTTATATTCAAGGCATTTGCTTCTAATCAAGGTTAAAGTAAGATTTTATCCAGACAGGAATCAGTAATATTTTAATCTCGCTTTTAACTAGCATGTTTATGGAATTGACCAACTCACAATAAAACCATACTTAGATGACGAGGATGATACCTGAACTAGCACTTCTATTGAAATTACCACAGTAGGACGTTTGATTCTCAAGGATTTAATGGATCGATCAGATTACATGAGTGTATCTCCCTTCCGCAGATTATTTGGTAGATAGAATTGATATTTGAAAAGGAGATTGAGTCTAGAGAATAACGCATTTTATATTTAAAGCATATGCGAATAGTTATGGTTAAAGTGATTTATTTTCTTTAGATAAGAAAATCCAAGAATTTGGTATATTTAAATTTTCTTTCGTCTACCCCGTGATATGGGTTTCCCGGATTCGAGTCCCGGTTCGGGATTTAATGCAGTGATCACATTACATGGGTGTCTCTCCCTTCCGCAGATTATTTGGAAGACAGAATTGATATTTGAAAAGGAGATTGCGTCTAGAGAATAGAGTGTTTTTTTATTCAAAGCATTTGCTTCTGGTCAAGGTTTAAGCAAGATTTATCCAGACAGGAGTCAGTTATATTTTAATCTTGCTTTGAACTAGCATGTTTATGGAATTGACCAACTCATAATAAAACCATACTTAGATGACGAGGATGATACCTGAACTGGCTCTTCTCTCAAAATTACCACAGTAGGATGTTTGCTTATATCGATTTAAAGGCGCGATCAGGTTATATGGGTATTTCTCCCATCCGGAGATTATTTGGTAGATAGAATTGATATTTGAAAAGGAAATTGTGTCTAGAGAATAACGTGTTTTGTATTGAAAGCATTTGCTTCTAGTCAAGGTTAAAGTGATTTATTTTCCTCAGATAAGAAAATCCATGAATTAAGTATATTTAAATTTTGTTTCGTCTACTCCGTGATCTAGGCATCCGGGGTTCGAGTTGGTCCGGGCTTGGTTGTTATTCTGTGGTCTATCTGTCAGTTGTATGAATGTGTTAAAATGGGTTAAATGTATATTTCTGCTTTTCTGATTGCTATTCTATTATTTCGTCTGCTATTCCTATTATTATCCTTACTATTTCTACTATTCTTTTTGATCGATGCCGTTGTAACTTTTGGGCATTTGCTCCAAATGACATTGTGGAGAGTCTCATTGAAGTTTTGTGTCTTGAACCAAATACATCGTTGTAATAGCTCATTTGATGAAAGTTCTAGGTGAATTGCCAATATTTTTGCAAAATGAGCTTCTTTTATAGCTGTTTGAATATGAAAAGTGGGCATATTGTTTACTCTCCTGTCATGTAACAAAAATTCTTCAAAAATTTGATAACAAATAAAGCTATGGCTCTAAAATTTTGCAGGCACATTTAGAATGACGCAATTTAATACATGAGCCAATAAAAAAATTCGATGTTTTGATGATTTTCTAGTATTGTGTCGCCTAATCGCCAAACAACTCGCCAATGATGACACTATGGATTCGGTAAAAATGCTAAATTCAATCAAAAAAAAATATATATATTCCGTACTTTTGTACGTCATTGTCATGTAAGAAGTTTATTAAAGATTATGAAAGAAAGTTTTTTGATGACTACTTCCACTGGTTTGTCTATGAAAGATATAATGACAATATTGTGTAGTAATTACTTTTGATGATTCCAGAACATTTTCCGTAATAAATAAATTTCACGCCCGCTTAATATTGTTTTTAATGTATTACACGATGAGCTTATCTTAAAAGGAAAATGTGAATGTTCTTGTTTTTTTATATAGTAAAGTATACAATATTTTCGACAAACTGATATTTTCCTATAAAAATAATTCATCATAACTCTTTTTAATCCTTTTGTTAAAATTAAAGTATTCGTAAATGGAGTCAAAAAGAAATTTTTCTAAGGCGATAACTCGCCAAATAAGGTATTCAAATTCCGTTTTATTACAACTTTTAATTTAACGTACAGTAGAAAACCTTGTTTCCTTAAAAAATCACAATCACACTCGTACGTTATCTTTCATTTTATTTCCCATTAAAAAGTGAAATATAAAATTCAAAAAATATATAAACATTCAGATGTATTCTAGTTCTTAAAAAATTCTTTTCAAAAGGAATAATAAATTTCCTACTAGAATATAAACAATTCCAAAACGAACATTCAGTTAATTCAAAGTCAGAATAACTTTTATAACATATGCTCATGGCTATCAGAATCGAAAATGAATTTAACAATTCTAGATCTTAATTAAATATTTTTTCTAAAAGTAAATACAAAATATAACAGCAATCAAATTGATTTGATTGCCAAATCCAGTTTCCAAAATGGTGGATATTTATTTATTTATTAATGTTAGGAATAATTTAGACGATAGAAGCAATAAAAATTATTTTTTCATTCTTCATTTTTTCTTATAATAGAACGAAAAAAAAAAATGTTTTTTAAAATAAATTTTTCTTTCCTGACAATACTACTTGAAAATTATTTCCGATATTCTTGCTAAATTTATTCCCTCCTAGACAAACATTTATTTTTCTCTTCGCTGCTTCAGACTGTTATAATTAGGACTGCTCATTAGTAAAAGTGCAGAAAACTTTCGCAATTATCATCCTTTAATTGCGATCGTCTCGTATTTTTGGAGGTATAATGATCCCCGGATTGTGTTTCTGTTGTTGAGAAGTTTGTAATTTGGAGTGTTTTTAAAGGAAAATTCAATCACTTATTATCTTTCTGCGATAAAAAACAAGTTTGGTTAATTGTATATCATATCATTTAATGAGACCATTGGATTTAATAACACACACTCCAAATCTTATTTAAAGCTTTATCATCGATAGCTGATGTTTTCTGAAGTGCTCTAGAGTGAGTATTATTTTGAAGGAAATGAGAGGTCTGCTATTTGCGTAATCAGGATCAATTGCAAAATTGAAATACTTGTTACAGTTGATAGCTAGGCAAGAACTTGCGATCTTATGGTTCGATAACATTACCACAAGACTAAAAGTGATTGTTAAGCCTTCTGGCTTATAAAGCTTCCACTACAATATTCCCCCTCCAGTGAAAGATGAGATGAAAGATATTTTGTTGCTGTTTTAATGGTGATCTTATTTGGCTGTTGAATTTTTAATGCGTCTTACCCATTTTTTGTTGCTGTTAACATTGGCCATTGTGTTGGCAGGAAACTTTCTAGTGATCACCGGAATGACGTCTCTTTCGTTTTATCACAAATTATTTTACGTTAAGCGCCATTTTGGTGGAATGTAGACTATTATGATCTGTGCAGGAAGCAACAGGAATTATGTTTTCTGGAGCATTTCTTTACTAATTACATTCACACACAAGTCAAAGACAAGACATTCGCCCTCGCAACTTATCAGTAATCACCTCTCATTCTGATTACACTCACAATGCATTATGAGATGGCACATGGAATAGCCTTAACAGGCATCGCCATCTAGTATCCTAAACAGAATATAAGAGTTATGTAATTGCTCCAAGCTTCATTTTTATTTATAAAAATGAAGCTTGTAACTGCTCAAGATTCATTTTGCTGATTATTTATCACCACTTTTTATTTTATTTATCGGCTGATTATTATTCGAGAAGGCGTCACAATAGCTGCATGAAAGTTGCATTTTATTTATTTTCATCGTCTAGGCCACCAATGTTGCTACTGGTGATAGCTAGGCCCAAACTCGCGATTTTATGGTTTGTAACCAGATAACAGGACCACAAGACTAAAAATGATCACTCAATCTTAAGGATGTTATCTGATTTATAAAGTAGCCGCTACATGCTTAAAGATGAAGTAGTAATATGACGAAATAGAAGGGCTTAGTTTGAAATCTCTAAATTAATCCCAAGTCAACTTCCTTCAATTAGATCAAGGTAAGAAAAGTAAAAGTAAGAATAACGTAAAGATAACGATATTCAAGAGTAAAAATAACGATATTCTCATAATGGATTTAATAAAACTGCTGTATTGACACAAAAAAAATCAATATTTTGAAAGAATTTTTCATCCATATCTTAGATTCGCGATTTTATCAAGGTCTAGAATTTTATGCAGGAATGGAAAATGATTATAATTTATTGAACAGTATGCGAGAAAATTTCAGGAAGACTATTACCATTGATTCCTTTTACAATAAAACTAAGAAGAATATATTTTCTATCCTACAGAAAATCAAGACAAGAAACTATACTTACCATTTTTATTCAGACTTTTACGATATTCATTCTTACCATCTTTTCAGATTTTGTGGCTTCATTTTTATCTGAGATGTAATGTTTTAAAAAATAGAATTCAACTATTGGAGCCAAATCTCGCGTAATGTCTTATAGCCAAACCGGATGTACAAAGTATGGCAAAGTATTGGTTTATAGAAATGTCCGTACAAGAAACTTTAGGTCCCATTCCACCTATTACGGCTGTTTAGAAAATTGGATCTATGTTCAGCTCCTCGCAAATGCGACGAAAGTACTTTCCTCTCTTTTTATGCCCCCATGCTGAATTGGATTTGAGTTTATTGGTTAGATTTTCGTTTTGAAAAATCCGAAATCTCGTAGGAATGAAGACTCTGGGTGGATTTCATACAAATTTTGAAAAAGTGTATGATCATTGGATTTTGCTGCGTACTGTAATGTCTTGATCCTGACCAATCAAATAAAAGTAGAATTTCAGATAATTCTTTTATTTACAGCCATATATTTATTCATAAGAACAATGTTTTCTAATCTAAGTTAACATATTTGATATTTATTCCATTAAGTTGATATTTACACAACAGTCGAAGGTTGAAGGTTTACCGTGAAAAGAGTTCTTCATCAATTCAGAGAAGGAACACCTCAAGACACTAACAGAGTGTTAGTTAGCACGGTTACTTCAAGGTGGAGCGTAAAATGCAGCTATCCGCAATACAAAAAGCTCTTATTCAAAGAAAACCCCGGCATTTTATCACTGTTCAAACTCCGCCTTCACACTGGTCCACGGGAGCTCTTTATCGCCCAATAGTTGTTCAGCAATATTTTCCTCATTTGTAGCTCCAGTCTAGCTTGGGAAATAACCATCCCTGATGCGTCCTCGTCACTGTCCGTGTTGGAGCACGTGCCAATGATAGTCCCTCCACAATGGCATCCAGATGGTTTTGATACTTTGAAGTCCAGATGGTTTGATACTTTGAAGGTATTGGTACGATAAGTTCCTCCCAAACAACGAGTCCCACGTGTGTGATCCCTCAGCTGAGCTCTAATGACCATATGCAACGTCCACTCGGGGATAAGGAGATCTCCCCTCTAACACTATGGACACATTTAACAATTGAGGGTTTTAATAGGTGGTGAACAGCTTCTTCTTGCATACGGCCGACCACCCCGCCACTGAATGTAGTAGTATCGACTGGAAGGTGGTGAACAGCTTGATGGAAATGTCGATTATCGTGGGACAAGGGGAAGTTATAGTACAAAAAAATTTGAAATTAATAAGAATCATATTCTAAAGAATAAACAACAAACTAAAGAATGAATCGATCAGTAGTAGCAGAGATTTTAGAAGCATTTTTCATTCGGAAACTCAAATAGTCATTTTGGATTTTCTTTTTATTCTTTAAACTATCCAGTATTTCTAGTATAATGAAAATATAGTAATCGTCGAAAAATTCGAACTCTATATTTTGAAGGATCTCCACGTTTTAGATCATCTTTGAGTTCGAAAAACACATTTTTGGAAAATGACCTTAAGTCTCTCCGTCCGTCTGTGACAATAATAACTCAAAAACGCTTTGAGCTAGATGGATAAAATTTGATACATGGTTTTTACATGAAATTTGCATATTTCTATCAAATTTTGAGTAAAATTTGCTCAGAGGAGACTCTTCCATTATGCTGCTCTGATATAATCTAACACTATAACTACAAAATTAAGACAGCTAGATAGATAAGATTCGGCACATATATTTAAAATCTATAATGTGGACATTTATCAAATTCTGAACCAAATCCAAACAATGAGTGATTGTCTTTCGCTTTGTATTTTCGTAAGTAAAAAAATGTGATAATTCAAAAAAAGCCTTAATTCAAATATATCAGATTTGAGATGTGTACCTAAGCACCTAATAGTACCTAAAGCACCGGGAATTTCGGGCAATATTAAAGCATGCCAAATATTAATCATCAACTCGCCAAGGATCACCCGATAAATTCAATAAAAGTACTAAATTCATGCCAAAGGTTAATATTCTGCAACTATAGTATGCTAATTCTACGCACGGTGTTCTCTGGTATAACATCATTATTAGAAGGTGTTGGCGCCAATAAGTCAGCAAATGCTCCGCCTACTGATTTTGTATTGCCATCAAGTGACCAAATGTTATAACCCTTTAATGCATTAGCGGGTTTCCGCACAGACGGTGGAGGCGGTTGTTTCTTGCTTCGAAGTATATAGGGAGCCTCAAAATCTACTTGGGCGTGTATCATAGCACTAAGCAGAAGATAAATTTAATTGTTCAAGTCTTCCCTTCGATCTGATTCCCAGAATTTTCAGCTTTTATTATTCCTTCAAAGAAAAAGTGTTCATTCACCGATAAAAATGTTCATGAAAAATTAAAGTGTTAAGTAAAATTCTTGTGGAATCAAAAAGCTGAGTCTGCAAGTTCTTTTCTTAAACTTTATAAGTTCGTAACACTTTCTCGTCGCCCTCTCTTTCCTCTTCGCGCACTATAGCATGTTCTCCAGGGTTTATATAAATAATCTTGATATAAAAATTGAACTATTTTCTTGAAATCAAAAAGAATGAAAATAGCTAAAGAACTCAATGTGTACTCCTTTGAATTATATGTATATTATGAAATACAAGATTCATTGGTTTAGAAACAATAAAAAAGTTACTTATTATATAAAATAGGTCGATAAAAAGCCTAATAACTGTACAATAAAAATGAAAGCTACAAATGCATTAGGAATTGCCCTTCAATACATAACGGTACCACAAAATAAATATTAAGTTAAAATTAAAACTGGAATAGATTTATTTTGCTACTTTTTTGCCAACTGTAGAGTTTACTATGGAGGAGCCTCAAAATATATCAGCGTCTGTGTCCTCGCATTACCAAAACCCGCTTTAGTGGTTAAACCACTTTAGTCACTGCTTTATTGTGTGTTAGATAGAGTGCTGAGTGTGTAGAGAATAAAGCAACGGAGATACAATCTAAGATTTTGTGTTCATATGTGACTGAGTTTTCAAGAAACTGAGCTATCTGGGACAAAGCAGAGTGTACGCGAGAGCGTTATGCAGAGACATTCTCACTGTTTTCATTTTGCGATTGCATGGATACAATGCAGCTAAACGAAGTTAATTACCATGACTAAATTAATGCTGCTAATGTTTTGGATAAACAGGAAGATTTCTAACAATGCCAGTAGATATTAATTTTATAGCGAATCCTTTAATGGCTCTCAAAATCACTTAATCACTCACATTTAGTTGAGATTTCAGTGTGTCATTAGTGAGGGCTTACTTGCATTACGTCGACACTTTACAAATCAGGTTCATCTCATAAATAATCCATCATGCATATTTAAATTAATTAATTCTGTGTTTTAAAAGTTGAAAAAAAATAATTAAATTGCACCCAAAGAGAAGCTTAATTTTCGTATGCTATTAATAACACTCTAAGAATTAGATTACATAATACATAAAAAATACTGTATTTTACCACCTAGTTAATGTTTCTCAACTAGTGCAAACCAATAGGCCAAAATCTCGTCAAAGATGACAAGATATATTCAATAAAATGCAAAATTCATGTCAAGGTTTATATTTATTAACTATTAGCCCTATTCAAGACATTCTCTGAGCTAACACTTTTATTAGAAAGCATGGGAGAATGTTTTGAGGAGACCATCCTCACTGTTTTCCTTCTGAGATTGGGTCGATACAATGTATCTAAACAAAGTTAATTACCACGACTAAATCAATGCTATTAATGTTTTGAGAAAACTGGTAGATTTGCCAGTAGAAATTAATTTTATAACGAATCATTTAATGGCTCTCAAAACCACTTTAATCACTCACATGTAATTTAGATTTCAGTGTCCCTTTACAAACCTGGAGAGGGCTCATTTCGTGGACACTTTGCAAATCAGGTACATCGCATAAATATTCCATCATCCACTCAGCGGCTCTGTGTTCTGCTCTCTGATAAGACTGGATGCAATTTGCTGCAGTTGTAGATCTCGCATTAATCAGGATTTTATAGCTCAATTTGCCCAATCAATGAAGAGTGGCCTTTGATCAACTGATGCATTATATTCCCCATTTAAATTCCAGGTTTAATTCATTTGCTTTCGCTTGCCATTTTATAGTTTGGAACTCAATGATTTCTGTATTATTTTTTCTTAATAAAAGATTTCAAATAAATTCAAATTAAATTGGAATTTTTTTACTAACATTTAATCAGTTCTATTCAATTTTAACAGTTACCAAAAAGTACCGAGAAAGCATTTTGCCAAATTATGAAAATATACTTGTAGTAGCTACATTTCTATTTTATTATCTTCATTTGTTATAAGTTGTCCTTTTAAAAGAGTGGCAACATTAGTTGCTTGTTTTTCATGAAATAAATTATGTTGACTTGATATAGTTTCGCTTATTTTAATAGTTTAGATATATATGTTAAAGATTAGTGTAAATATTTTGTATTTTTAAAATGTGGAAGAATTATTTGATGTTTCCTATGCTTCCAAAAAGTATTTAAATCAGCGCAAGTGGTCTCATCTTTGACTTAATCATATAATTTCCTTACCTTAACTTCAGTATATGAACATATTTATTTTTTAAAAGAAAATATCACATTTCATATTTTATTTCTGCACGTGCTGAAAATTACACTTGCAATAAAAGTTAAATTAATTTTTTTTCATATAAACATTTTGTCAACGGAATGGCAACATGTTGATAAAACTTGATTTTTTTCCCTCATGCTCTCTTAACGTGCTTATGCCGGTTTATTTTTATTTTGCATGAAATAAATTGTTGGAAAATATGGCTAAATATATTTTGAAAAAATTCAATAGAAACGAAAATTAAATTTTTAGGTTAAAAATTCTACATCGTGGAAAAGACAATAATTTGAACATTAAGATGACATAAAAAAATCTTATTTGCGCTTTATTATTTTGGAAATTATTATTAAAAACTCCCACAATTCAGCTTATTTTTTAATTAATAAAAATTCTAATTAATATTTATTGAAAATAACACCAAGGCGCATATTTTCACTAACTAATGTGTCTTATATATGTCAAAACTGGTAGATTTAGGTCAAATTGGGTGACCTTTTTAGTGCCATTATATTTGCACACACACACAAACACAGTTTTTATTAGTATAGTAGAAAAGAAACATATATCGAATGGGGGTAGATTCTCTTTGTTTCTTAGCAATAAAGTGAAGAAATGTGGGCATGAATTTTTGGATTTCTTTTCACTATTTCATCAAATATGAGAAATAATGCACTTCTACAATTTTGAGGGGCCGCGGTGGCCTGGTGGTAAGGTCTCGGCTTGTGAACCGGAGGGTTTCAGGTTCGAGACTCGATCACACCGAAGAACCGCCGTGTGAGGAACCAAATGTCCTCCCGTTGGTGTGGCGTGGTGGGGAGAGGGGGGTGCCAGTTCAGATGTCGTCCTCGTCATCTGACCGTGGTTCAAAAGGACGAGGTCAGTCCCAAAATAGCCCTCGTGTTGCTTTAAAACGTGACGTTAATATAGCTAAACTCTACAGTTTTGACTTCAAGGTCACTAACTTTTTAATTTCTCGTATTCGAAGTATTTAAAAAAGCATGCTAATATCTTCTAAAAATTCTAATTCTATATTTTTAAGAGTTCCTACATTTTAGATTTCTCTAAACTTCAGAAGCATATTTTTTAGCATTATGTCTGTCTGTGACAAATATAACTCAAAACCGTGTTTGAATCAGGAGGGTGGAATTTAGTATATGGTCAATATACCAAACTTCTGGTTTCAGAGGATGTTTATCCGTCCAGCTGTTCGAATATAAGTTAACTAGATATCTATAAAACGAAGAGAGCTAGATAGAAAAGATTCGGTACACAGATTTTATATTTATTCAAATTTTGAACCAAATTCAACAATGTGTAGATTTTCTATCGGTCTGTAATTTCAGAAACATGTAAACATGTTAATTCAAAAACGGAGTGGATAACTTAAATATATCAATTGTGTTGTTGTTTCAGTCGGGTGGTTTAGTTTAGTTTCATTAACGTCCCATTTTGAAGCAAAACTGGGGTTATTTTGGTCGGAAAATGTAATTCTGAACCACGGTCAGACGACGAGGTGGCACTTGATCTGGAACCCCCTGTCCAAACTTTCGCTTTAATTTGAGGATGTTTGACTAAGGCGGATTCAAAGAGCACTAGCCTCACTTACACAAGGTTTCATCCATGGAATCGGGACTCGAACCTGAAACTACCTGGCTCCAAAGCCTAGACCTTATCAATAGACCGCTACGGCCTTCACCTGTTTGAGTACGTGCTTTCAAAATACAAATTTGATTTTCGAAACTATCAATTGCATGCCAGGGAATAAATGACCAAAAAAAACTGGCGAAGGATGACTCGATAGGTTGTTAATTAGGGGTTTGTGGCACAAAAGTCGTATCTGTCCATGCTGCCCCAAAAATACAGTTGAGTATAAGAAAATAGTGAAGTTCTAAATAGTTAAAGCAAAAATTTCAAAAGCTAAGAAATGGGGAGATAAAACTTTTCAGTTAAATAAGATGAAAAAAAAAACATTTCTTTCAAGAAACTAAAAATATTTGGATAGGGATGTTCTCTCATCAAGTCACGCATGATTGAAGATGATGTACCAAATAAACGAAATTGATGAGGATTAAAAATGGGCATTCAGATAAAATATGAATGACAGTCAAGTTAAAATGGCATTGTTAAGTTGACTAATCATTGATCAGAGTAATTAACGCAGACTAATCATTGTGCACCAAATAGAAAATGTTTACGTGTAAGACGAGTATGGCCAATGCGAAAGCGAGTCAATTTGACTTCCTATTCGAGCCTCATACAGGATGGGAGATCTTAAATGGTACCGATTGGAGACCTTAAAATTAAGATTCAACCATGAAGCCACTTTGATAAAGAGGAAACATGTATAATCAAAATCGATAAATTGCTTGATTTAACATAAATAACAATTTAATTTATAAAAAATTAACTTATAATTAACAATTTAATTCATAAAAATTTAATTTATAATTTATATTTATTTCTGATTATGTTGCATATATAGATATATATAAAAATTAGAACAAACCCAACAAATAAAAACTCTTTGAAAGTGAACACAAACTTTCTTTCAAGAAGCACCAGATTAAATTAGTAAAATTAGAAAAGCGTAACTATTCCATTGCAGACCGAATTTTTATTTTCCAATTTTAACAACAACCAGCCATTCGGAGAAATGAACACCACGGACCAAACAAACCAAAAAACAAACAAACTCCCTTCTTTACAAAGAACTTCGCCAACAGAAACACATATCTATTCAAATCCTCGAATCAGGATAACAAACAGGAAGAAATTCCAATATGCTGCTGCAGCCTAAATTGCAATTAAGGACCTTCCTGTGCCTCAAGCTGGGTTATTCCTCCAAACAATCACCCAACGAAGAAGGAAGAAATTCTCATCTGCATAAACAACCCATAATGAAGCCGCACACTTCCAGGATTTCTCTGGATTCGAAGAACCAGTGCGATCGTGTGTCGCTGTGATGCATATTCACATTCGTCACCCCGGCAACCAGGACTTAAGCCAAGCCTTAAATCGAATGAATTTCTGAGACCTTCTCGCCTCCGGTGGTGTCTCCTTTTGTCAAGTAAACACAGATTTTCGAGCTGAAAAGGAATCTGAAAGGAAAAGGGAGGGGAGAGGATTCAGTAAAAGGGATCAATTTTGTTTAGAATCAGGGATGTTTGTCGGCTCGAATTCGTGAGATTTTACATGAGTACAGTAGATGCAAAAAGTGTTGGATTTTCAAAATGGTTGGATTGGATTTTGTGGAATGCTATATACGGGTCTTGACGCACGAATAGATCTATAGGGATTTAAGAAGAGATATATTCTTTTTTTTTTGTATATATTCTCCGTTTGGTAAGTTTAAAGTACGTTCTTTAAGATGCTAAAATTTATAGAATGGCATAGAACTTAAGAAGTGCTTAATGCAATGTGACCTATGAAAGCACACATATTATTTATGTGTTTATAGAACACAGATTAATTTGGTTTCTAGTTAATTATTGGATAATAAATGTTGCCTTAATAAGTTCTCACTAATTACAAATCACAGATTGACTCCGACTTGCCGGAAGGCATACGGAAAATCTTGTTATGTTGTTTCTTATAGCATTTGCCATTTTACAAGCCCGCTCTGACTGCTATTTCAGCCAATAGGGTGCGTCTCTTGATTTTTTCAGTAGCGCCATCTAGGGCCAAGAGTGCGATTTTGCCACTCACACGTCACAACCATTTTTACGAGGCATACTTCAATCATGCATTTTCCTTCACTCAAATACAATCGCAATTTAGACCTCAATCAGAGAACGATCACCTCTGAACCAGTACCTCCCAGTAGTATTACTCTCAAAATAGAGTAGTTTTTTACCATGACAGATTTTTACTTGCGTCGGTCACCACTACACAAGGTCAATATTCAGCTGGCGGATTCGAACTCTCAATCTAACGAATGCAAGTTCGATACCCTACCAACCAGGCTTTCCCGGCCTGAAGAAAACCTTAAATGATCGTACCCACAACCCAGTGAGAACTAGGGGAATCCTAAGAGCCATCACTGGCCAAGGTTCAACCCTTCCCTAAGAAGTACATCCCGTCGTCGATGGGAGGAGTCAGACCTTCGTCTTTTTGTGTACCCACCAGGGTGGCGAGAACCAACCATCATACTGGAAGTTACTAATCTTCAATGACGATATTCCCTCTCTCCCCATGGAAATCGTAAATTCCCACGAAGAAAAAAGTTTTCATTTTTTTTAAATTTAAAATTAATAATTAATCAAATTTAAAAAGCTTTCCTTCGATAATTCATGACAATACAATTCAGCTTTACATTTTTTATAACCATTTTAATTTCAAAAAATAAACTTATGGTGACGCTAATATTATTTCAATTATGGCTGGTGCTAAAATGATGCCAAAGTTTAATGTATCGTAGCTATTAAAGCCATTGCCAAGGATGGCATTCTCCCAGATAAAACTTTTATTGGACACTGAGAGAGAAATATTTAGGGTAACCACTGCTACTGATTCCTTTATTGAATTATGAGCTTTGCACGTACATGAGCACACCTAATATCTCTGCTGATGGTGTAGTCAAAAACCAGTAAAAATTCGAAATTCCAGCGTGAAACATCGTTAATGTGATAGCAGTTTTCTTCTTGATTCATGACCTTGTATTTGTTTGGCTTGACTTCAGCAAGGACAAAGTGTTTGTACATTCTGAACAAAGATTTTACCCATTCTGAAATCACAGAAAACATGCCAGTCTACTAAAAGTTCATGTTCATAAAAGCAAAAACCAAATTCTTTGGTATTATTATGTAAAGAAAATGATTATTTTTGCCATAATTTTAATTGAGGATAATCGACGAGACTGGAAGATATGATAAAATGTAAAATTTGTGTCAATTTCGTCACATAATAAAAATCATTCTTATGAATTGTCTTTAATGTGAATTTTGACAAATTTATTAAGATTAAAGTATATAAAAATAAGAAGGGTGTAAAATTATTTTTTTTTTAAAAGTTTAAAGGTTGTGTATAAATGGCCTTTATTTTAAAACATGTTCCGAAATTATTGAGGTAAAACTTTTAAATTTATTCGAACTTTGATTAGTTAAAAAACATTCAGAATTTCGAAAACATTTTCTTGCTGAGTATCTACTACTTAAGAAGTAACTACAGATGATTATCAAAATAATATAAAACGCCTAAGAATAAAAGTAACATTTTTGAATGCGCTTTATAAGCATTAAGCTATAATAATAGCCACCAGTTTCTTTATTAATAGCAATGTATATTTCTGGCACGTGTTAACTTTATTGAAGTTCTATAATTCTTGAATTTTTTTTCAAAAGCGTAAACTGTCAAACCTCTCAAATTTTCAAAGAAGCTAAATCGTAAGTTTCATCCAGTTGGAGCAAATGTGACCGAAAAATCTCATTTTTAAACGTTTCTAGAGGCACCTACTAGAGAGACGTTTCAAGAAGAATGCTACCATGACCTTAAAGGTATCTAAGGTCACAGAAGCATTCACATAATGTATGGCAGCATTCACTGACATAGTATAGGCCATGGCAGCATTCACATAAGAGATAAGCTCGGCAAAGAAAAATATAAGCAATAATAAATGCAAAATTTTTATGCAGTATATTCAGTATCGCTTGTTTAATCAAGTTGTAACAAGGTACAAAGCTGATGAACACTGAATTAAAGCATTTTGTCAGTCTTTTATGCATCGACATACAGGTCATCATCAAATTATTGGCGTAGCTGTGACTAAAAGTGACATTTTTAAATGCGCATTATAAGCAATGACATATAGTATAGCCACCAGTTTTTTTTATAAATAGCAATGCATATATTTTGGTAGTATGTGTTAGTTTTATCGAAACACTGGGATTCTTGGAATTTTTCAAAAGCTTAAAATGCCAGAGCTCTCCGATTTTCAATGACGCCACATTGTGGAAGTCCATTTAGCTGGAGCAACTGTGACCGACACATGCCAGTTTTCAAGCGTTTCGAGAGGTACGGTGTCTAAATTCGTGATAGTACACACACAGAGCGGTAAGATGAACTCGGCAAACCAAAATGGTGTGTGGAAAGAGAAGCTCAGTGAAAGAAACCGATGTATATCAAAGTGGATTGCAATGTCCAAAAAAGTGAACAATTGCAGCAAAAGTGACCAAGATTCTTCACTGTTAGTCGTTACAATTAGATGATATCGTCATAAACAGAACATTTATAACAGAACAGCAATTCCTAGACAATTTTTCCCAGACGTTTGCTGCAAACGTTGTTTATAGTGGTGCCACACTCACAAAACCTAGTCAATGGACAAATGGAAGAAAATAATATGGTCTGACAAATCGTGTTTCACACTTTCCCCTACAACAGAATGGTGCATGATTGGAGGACAGCTGCACAAGTGTATGATCGTGATTGGCTCCTTCCAATAGTCAAGCATGGAATCATATCTGTCATGATATGCTTTTCTGCGGGACCAATTATAACCCGAAAAGGAGGGATCACTGGGAAGAAGTATGGGGAAATTTTAGCTGACCATGTCAATCCTATGATGCACACTTTGCTTCCTGCAAGAGATGGATGATAATGCACCTATCCATGCAATGAGACTTATCCATTCATGGTTTGATGAGCCTGGAGGATGACATTAAACTTCTGCCTTGGCCCTACAGTCACACGACTTCGAGATAATGGAACAATTATGGTCTATTTTAGTGCGTTAATAACGGTATCGGTATCCTCCATTGGCATCTCTCCTAGAACTTTCACAATATCTCCAGAAAGAATGGTACAATAAACCTCTAAACAGTATTCTACACTTGTGTGAATGAATTCCTAGGCGACTCCAAGATTTATTACATGTCAAAGGTGGTCCTACACCATACTAATAAAGTATCTTTATAAATCTAAAGTGCTTCCATTATTTTGATAACAACCTGTAATTTCTAAATTTGCCATTGGTAGTTCCGGCTATATGCCCAACATCCAGTAAAGTTTTGTGTTTTATGCTTCCCATGGTGCGTAATTGACAAAAAAAAATAACCCTAGAACTATTGTCACTTCAAAACTAGAAGCAAGCATAAAGTTCAGGCGTTAATGATGTATACCAGAAATCCGCTGTCTAATTGCATATTACATTTTTGAACTGATGCCTTCAATTAGACATGAATAGACAGACAGATACTTATTCATCTTTTGTGCTTTTAAAATAATCATATTACTAATAAATTACAAGATAAAACAAAAGAATCAAATAAAGAATCACGTTTCCAATAAATTACATCAAACAAAATAATCAAATTACTAATAAGTTACAAAGTCAAATAAATAATCAAACTGCTAATAAATTACAGATCAAACAACAGAATCAAATTTCTAATAAATTACAAGATCAAATGGCAAAATCAAATAAATAATCAAATTGCTAATAAATTATAAGATCAAATAAATATTCAAATTGCTAATAAATTACAAGATTAAATAAAGAAACCAAATAAATAATCAAATTGCTATTAAATCAAAAAATAATATTCTGTAATTTTTGAGCTGAGCAGTGGTTAAACATACCTTTAAGCCTTATAAAATATAACAGAAACTAAAACGTGAATATTTGAAATTCTTGAATGAATTTTTGAGTTTTTCTTTCTCCAAGAATTTTATTTAATTCTTCAAATAAAAATTATTTATATAATATCTATTTTTTGCTCAGGAATAATTATTCTTTCTTTTTTGAAATTATGTTTCAATTTCTTTTTTTTTTCAATGTATATTAAGAAGATAACTTTTCTAAAGAATGAAAATTAAATTTAAAAAATGCGTTGTTAAATATTTCAGACAAATTACATCACATTCTTTTTCTTTTTCAGTGAAGAAACCTTTATTACATAATTTTGCCTTAGGAAATACTTTTTTCATTGACGTTTCTTGTATAAAAATTATTCATTGATTAAAAGGAATTCTTTTTATAATTTTAGAGCTTTGACATATAATACGCATCACCTGGCTGTGACGGTAGGGAAAAAAGTTGATTATGAAGCTGCGTAATAAAGTGAATAAAAAATTTCGACATTTATTGATAACTGCAAAGTAGAATCTAATAAAAATGAAAGGAGATGAAAAACTCACTTTTATCAGTGCTTAAAAGCGAAGAATAATTTTTAATGAAAATTTTGGTAGTCAAATAAAAATTAAACCCTTCAGACTCTTAGAAAAGGACAGCCTTCAATGAAAATTTAAGATGTAAAGGATTGGCATATTATGTGATGTACTTAATATGGTGAAAGGTTAGCCTTTAGTTCTCATAAAGCAAGATTATTATGCATAAAGAACATTTCATATGATTTTGATTTTTTTAAAGCAAATGTATATATTTAATCTGCAATTAACTGACTCAATTTTACAACCAGATGGTTCCCTTGAAATATTTCTTGTGTTAACTTCAATTCAGTTAAACTTTAGTTTAGTTTAGTTATATTAACGTCCCGTTGTAAAGCAACAATTGGGCTGTTTTGGGACGGAAATCGTACTTTTGAAATATAGTCAGATGACAAGGACGACACCTGAGATGGCACCCCCTCTCAACACTACGCCACACCAGCGGGACGAGGTTTGGCCTGACAGATTTAACGTGCAAGAGACCCCCTCACACGACGGTTCTTCGGTGGAATCGAGTCTCAAACCTGAAACCCTCCGTTTCCGAAGCCGAGACCTTACCACCAGGCCACCGTGGCCCTGTGTTAAACTTCAAATAAATCTTTTATTTATAACTGAATGGTCCTGATTCCTTTAACAAATCGCTTTTAAATTACAAATTGTGTTAGATATTTAATCTACGTAATGTTAGTAAACTAAGCTTGTTATATTTTTCTTTATACATTAATCTTCTTGATAGAATCAAGTCCCATGACATCATAGACTGTTTAAAAACTAAAGTTGATACTAAAAATTAAGTGTTCGTGATAAATTGTCTTCAGATTGCATGTTGTCTTTTATGCTAATGCATTTATTTATTTATTTATTTATTTATTTAAATGGGGGTGCCGAAGGGGTCTGGTGGTGAGGTATCGGCTTCGGAACCGGAAGGTTGCAGGTTCGAGGCTTGATTCCACCGAAGAAGCGATATGTAAGCGGGCTTGGTGTACGTTAAATCCCTCACAGCGAAAGGTCCTTCCGCTGGTGTGGTGCAAAATTTTGGAGAGAGGGTCGTCAGCTCAGGTGTCGTCCTCGTCATCTGACAGAGGCTCAAAATGACGAGGTCCGTCCCCAAATAGTCCTAATGCTGCTTCAAAACGGGACATTAATATAACTAAACTAAACTTGCTTATGTGGACTATGCAAGTATTGACTCGAATCCTTTTCTTTAGCTTTTAACAGTGAAGAAAATCATCTTATAAATGTGTGATAAATCAATACAGATGGTTTAAAATTTCATTGCAATAGTAAAAAAATTGTTGAAAATATGCAAAAAATCAATGCTTTGAAAGAAATGTAATTAATACTTTTTTAAATTTAAATGATCTTTGTACAATTTAATTAACATTATTAAAAATGCAATGCATTGTATTTTTATATGTATTATTTTTACAATACAATTTCCAAAAATTCTCTTTTACTCTTAATAAATTAAGATTCTAAACAAAATTTCACTATCCATAAAATATTTTCATTGCTTTAATAGCTATTAAAAATGATTTCTCGTACAAAACAATGCAAAATGCATTTTCGTACAATATAATGCAAAATGCATTCTCCTGCGATTTCCAAGAGAGTGAAAGAGTGGCAAAAATTCTCTTGGATATTTATATATGTTAAGATTCTAAATAAAATTTCATGATTCATAAAAGGTTATTTTAATAGCTACACTAAAATTCTTTTTGAATCTTAACTTATTAAATGTACACGAGATTGTATTTCGAAACGGATTCTTGTACAATACAATTTAATGGGAGTTAACGTGGGAGAGTAACGAAAATTCTCGTTTATGTTCCATAACTTAAGGTATCCGCCTACATTAAAAAGACTGGCGAAATAGTTTTTATTGCTATTTTTTGTAATTAAGACTTTCTCTTTCCAAAATAGTTCATCCTTTCAAGGAAAAGGAAGGTCTGACCTATCATCCAAGGGAATTTTTTTAAAGTATTTTTCAGCTAGAATTAGTCTTGAAGATCAAGTTTTTCAAAACTTTCATTTTCATAAATATTCTCCACTGTTAACATGATAATAAAAAATTAATAGAGATATTTACATAAAAATCTCAGAGTGTGTTTTAAATAATATGGGTAATGAAATGAACCAAACGTTTTATTGTGAGTGAAATACTTTTTCATTTATAGGTGTATTTAGAGAAATTAAACCGTAAATTCATCAAAAAAATGCATGTATACGTACATTTTTACACATAATTTCTTTGCATCTCAATATTTTTCTTAGATGTTGGTCCATTTCATTCATCCTTATATTCTATAACTTGTGTGCAAATTAAAACAGGAACGCTGCATTACCATTTTGTGAAGAGTGTTAACCATTTTGGTTAAATTTCCTTAGAATTTATTATAAATTTTCTTATTCCTCAAAAAATATTATATTTTCTAATAGTTTTGTTGCCTTTTTAGTATTTTGCATTATAATTGACAATACATCTAAAAATCATAGTTTTAAAAAAATCAAAATTTTCAATTTTTTTTTTCAAACGTAGTCGGATACCTTAAGATTCTAGATAAAATTTCAAATGTTGTCTTTTAGTTGTTCATTCCTATGCTTTAAAGTATAGTGAAGCCGAATGTTGTAGTAATGTGAAATGGTATGGCATGCTAAGACTAAAGGACGTACGGACACAGAGCCTTTTTGTGTTATTATAATTACACAGTTGTGTTGTACTGACGCATTTTGTATTTCTTGCTTTCCATAACTGTTTGGAAAATTTTGTATTTTGATGAGAATCTGGTGATATCTTAATAAGCCAGATAACATCCAAGGGAATGAGCAATTGCCTTTGTCCTGTGGCTATGTTACTAGGCTTCAGAGCCAAAGGTCCGGGCTCTATTCCGATCACATCTCACTTCCCACAATGGGGACCTCGAACAATGAACCTTCAACCTTCATGCAACTGTCGAGGCGCCATCTACCCACAACCAAAGTCATCAGACTCACTTGACGCAACAATTCACGCACGCTGGCTATAACGCTTGGCGTGACTAAAAAGATCTCCGATCTCCAAACAAAGATGGGTACGGCTCAGTAGACACAACAGCTACACACAGCTACCACTCACTCAACAAACCAATTCATCACCACTCAACAACAACGCATATCGTTCGCCAACTCACTGGTGGGTGAGTCTGTGGTGATATCTTAATAAGCCAGAAAACATCCACGGGAATGAGCAATTGCTTTTGTCCTCTGGCTATGTTACTAGGCTTCAGACCCAAAGGTCCCGGGTTCTATTCCGAGTACATCTCATCTCCTACAAGAACAACTACAGAAAATTTTAGATGAGCAACTTTTAATATTCCCATGAACTGAAATATCGCAATTAGTTAAGGTATCCAACTACGTTTAAGGGGGAAGAAATCGAAAAACTCAATTTTTGAAAAATTTAAAACAATGGTTTTTAGACATATTGTCGAATATAATACGAAATACTATAAATACAAAAAATTATTTGAAAATATATTCTATTTTGAGAAATAGGAAAATTTGTGGCAAATTTTAATGAAATTTAACTCAAATGGCTTAACACTCTACACAGAATTGTAATGCAGCCATCCTATTTTTCTTTGTACACAAGTTATAAAATATAATGATGAATGAAATGAACCAAAATCTAAGAAAAATGTGGGGTTGCAAAGAAGTGATGGGTACAAATATACGCTTATACGCATTTTTACTATCAATCCACAACTTAATTTTTCTAAAAACACCTGCAAACGAAAAAGTATTCTACCAATATTAAAACTTATAGTTCATTTCCTTGCCTAATAAAAAAAAACATACACTGAAATTTTTACGTAAATACCACTATTAGTTTTTGAGATAACGTGTTAATGGTGGAGAATTTTTATGAAAATGAAGGTTTTGAGAAAATTGAATTTAAAGACAAATGTTAGCTAGAAAATATGTGACCTTGAATGATAGATCAGATCTTCCTTTTCGTAGAAAAGATAAACTATTTTGGAAAGAGGAAAGTCTAAACTACAAGAAATAACCATCAAAAAAATCGACAATGTGGTCGGAAACAAGTTCTTTTAACGTAATCGGATATCTTAATATTTTGAATATTCTGCAGGTTTACAAGAAAAAGTGTTTGAGAAAGGATTATTCGAAAAAATCTAGAATTAAACTTTTTTTTAATGATTAAAGTCATCTAAGTGAAAAGATGAATAAGTACGGTCAACAATATCCCAAAATAGAATTTGTGTTTTGAATATGTTTTCTTCAACTGAAACAAAATTTTGACACAAAACTGCTCTTGTAATCACAAAATCTTGTATCCAAATTCACATATTTAAGACATTGCATTTTTGAATTATTGTGGTTACACGTTTTTGAAAATATATACGGACAGACAGTCAAAAGAGACGGGCAACATTTGAACAAATTTCCATCACTCTGCAATAATTCATCATGCGAGTATGTCACCAATAACATTAACTCGTTTCACCCATTCCTTTCAAACATTCATCGTTTTCAGCGAAGTAATGTTGTTGCAGACAAATTCAAAACTTTGCCAAAAAATGAGTTATACATTCTTTTCCCAGAAATTACGATCATAAAATGAAAGCGTCCAAGGGGAGATATTTACCGTAGCTCTCGGTATCCCTAAGAATTGTTTTGAGGATTGTCCTTGGTAAATTTAAAAACAAAAAGCTGGAATGTTGCCAGATCTCCACCTTGCTGTCCCATTCATCGCCAGATTACTAAATGTCGCCACAATTTGTCCTGCCATCCATCTTGTTTTGGACAAGTGGAGCGGAAGTGGCGAAGAGCAGCGATGGAGAAAATTAATTGGTTTTTTAGTCTTTTTGGGGGCAAAGTGAGATGTAATGGAACCGGATGAAATCTTAGAAGTAGCAGTTCTACTAATTAATTATTCATCACATTCTCGACGTGTCGCAGCGTGTTTTAATTATCTTCAAACGTGAAATAATTCAAGAATAAAATTGTCTAAAAATTCCTTCAGAAAATGTGATGGATCTTATGATATGATAAAAATATATTTGAAGGTACCCCTTTGGCGAAATTGGCGGGTTTTGTTTGGCGTCACGTCTGTTCGCGCGGAACACGGTGCAAAAAGGAATGGTAGCCAAAACATAAAGAAATTTCAATAAAAAATTTCTAAAATTGCAATGAACATGTGGTGATAAAATAATAAGCCAGATAACGTCACGGGAATGAGCAATTTCACCTTCCACAATGGTGACCTTGAACAATGAACCTTCAACCTTCATGCAACTGTCGTCGCGCCATCTACCCGCAACCAAAGTCGTCAAACTCACTTGACGCAACAATTCACGCAAGCTCGCAATAACGCTTGGCGTAATAAAGAAAGTTCTCCGCTCGCCAAACAAAGACGGGTACGGCGCATTAAACACAACAGCTACATACACCAAACCAATTCATCACCACTAAACAACAACGCATATCGTTCGTCAACTCACTGGAGGGTGAGTCTGTGGTGATATCTTAATAAGACAGATAACATCTACAGGATTGAGCAAGGGTTTTTGTCCTGTGGTTATGTTACTAGGCTTCACACAAAAAGGTCCCGGGTTCTATTGCGAGCACATCTCACCTCCTACAAACACAATATAAGCAAATTTAATAAACCCAATAAAATGCTCACCACAAACCACGATTCTTTTCTAATGGATTGTTTTATGTGGAGAGCATTAGAACCTTTCACACGGCAAACCCATTCAAAGCGCCGTCTCATCTATCTTTACGTTCGACCAAAGGCATTGTATCTTTCGCATACAAACAGGACATTCATACCGATTACTAATTAAATCTTTATTCATGCAAAACTGTAATGCAGAAATCCTATTTTTCTTTATACACAAGTTATAGAACATAATGATGACTGAAAGAAACCAAAATCTAAGAAAAATCTTGAGTTGTTAAGAAGTTATGGGTAAAAATATACGTATATATGTATTTTTTCCTTAAATTCACAACATAATTTTCTCTATACTCCTATAAATGACAAATAATTTCACCAACAATAAAATTTCGGTTCTTTTCATTGCCTATATTATATAAAACACTTGTTGAAATTTTTATGTAAATACCTCCGTTAGTTTTTAAGATATGTAAACAATGGAGAATTTTTATGAAAATTAAAGTTCCGAAAAAATTGAAGACAAATTTTAGATGAAAAATATTATTTGCCTAAAATTCCCCTGGAAGAAAGGTCAGTCCTTCCTTTTCCTACTAAAGATAAACTGTTTAGGAAAGAGAAAAGTCTGAACTGCAAGAAATAATAATGGAAAAAAAATTCACCAATGTGGTCAATAGTCAGTGTTTTTAACGTAGTCGGATACCTTGATACATGTGAATCACAACGCTGACGAATAAACTAGCGAACTATTCTTACCATTTCGGGGCATTGTGGCAATGTAGGAATGTTTTTGCTACTAGTTGTACATTTGGGCTTTCCTAAGGTATATCCCTTTAGATTAATCGGAAGGTTTTTCCCTACATACTTTCTTGAATGGTTTCGACTTGTTTGTTGTGTTTCAGAACTTCCAGAGCAGTTTTTAGTCGAATTTTGAGTCACCTTGTATATAAATTTCATTCTCTATATGAATTATTTCATATAGGATCAAAATAGCAGTAAAAATAAGTAATCGAATTTAATTTCTATAAAATGCCCCAATGTTTCAAAAGTGGTTTTTTTTTTTTTTTTTTTTTTTTTTGCAAAATATTTATTAATCATTAACAAATGAGATTTCTCACTTCCTAAATGGAGAAAATCAGATTTTTTTTACTCGATTTATCTGGGTTATTTATACAATTTAATGGATTATATGTTAATATAGCCATACAAAACTCTAAATTACTTCAAATTTATAGTATTTATAAACTTCAGTTTATCATAACTGTGATAGTAAATAATTAATAGTAAATAATTCGAGTCACAAGTAAATAATGTAGCAATACTAAATTCTTGTAATCGTAGTGGCCAGTCCATTACTACCATAAAAGAAATGATATCTGATTATGCTTTGTTAGAGCCAATGAATTTTATAATATAGTTATAATTTTATGGATAATGAATGGATAATATAGTTATGTAATTTTATTTTTGAGGGGGAGGAGACTTTTTTTGCAAGAGAAAATCATTTTCGGGAAAGAAAATTCAGCATCAGACATACAGTTATATGTGGGAGGAATAAATAATGGTAAATATTCACTTTTTTTCAAAATTTAAAAAAATTGAATCAGACAATTCTCAGTAAATAAATTTATAAAATTACGTGGGTGTCTCGAGAATGTGTTTCAATATTTTCGCTATGATAAGCTTATTACTGAAATCAAATAAACTTTAAATATTCTTAAGTTTTGTCGATTTCATTCCTAGCAATCTGATTATTCTCATTCTCCGGGAATCTCTGGAATTTTCCGACTGCTTTCTAAATTTTTTTTCCTTCTTCTTAATAATATTTTGTGTCACTGTGTGGGATGGTTAAGCGATAATTTTATTTTAGGAACAAATAGAATTTGAATAGTTAAAATAAATTATCAGTTCATCTTTTAAATTATCTTAGAACTAGCTACGTCCGACTATAGGATATTCATCCTCTATATAAAAAAGCCTCAATTTAGTAACGATAAATTTCATCTTATAACAACAGAAAAGGCATTTTAAACTATATATGGGCAATGAATATAAAGCATTATGGTTAGTTAATTTCGTCTTCAAATTAATTGTTCGTCGTTTATTTGAACTGACGTCATCTTTTGATGGCTCTTCTAATTTATAGCTTGGTCTCTTAATTTCAATTAATTAATCTTGCTCCACAAAAAAAAATCAAAAATCAAGATTATCGTTTGGTTTTTCCGAAACTTTTTTTTCAGTTTAATTATTGCATTCTTGTAATAAGGAACTTATGTTTATTTTTCTGTCTATATTTTTCTGTGGTTTATAATTCACTTGTTGTGAATACGTGTTTGTTTCTCAAACAATCTGAAAACAGATTACAAATATTAATTAAATTAAAATCAAGTTGCGTTATATTCATTGGCTATTACCATACTTATAATTGCTCTTCAAAACGGCACGTTAATATAACTAAAGTAAACTAAACATACAATTGTTGCCAAAATATTCCAGTAATGGCCATCTTGTAATCGAATAACTTGATATTATTTATTTGTAATTTTTCACTACCGTAATGCATCATAAACGACGCATTGATACTGGGGATCTATCAAAATTTTATTTCGCTTTATATCTCGAAAAGATGAATGGAAAAAAAAGGTAACTAGCTGTAGGTGATTAATCTAAAGTCATGAGTTTACTTAGAATCAATATTCGTCATAAGAGATCTACTTATAGATAAATTGATGATGTCTTTCGTTTTGCGGATTGTTTTAAATACAGAGAAAATATTATTTAAGACATCCGCCTTTTAAAATATTATAACAAAAAAAGTTATTATTGAAACTGTATAGATTTTTTGTTTGCTACTATGTAATATCAGTTGTAATTCAATATATGGAAAATTAGCTCGAGTTTGCTGCTTTTTCCCTCTTTTATTTCCGATGAAATATGTCTTGTATAAAGTATATTCTTGCCCTCATATCCATGTTAACTTAATAAATCAAAAATGTATATGGATTATTAGTCGAAGTTTGGTATAAAAGTCCTTTGATGGTATTGTTAATCACTATCACATTTTGGACATAGTCTGATCAAAGATATATGCATTTGAGTGTCTGTAATTGCAGTAATTTAAAAATTCAGCCACATTTACATTTGTTATGGGGTTTTGCAATCACAAATTGGCAACTCCAACCAGCCGGAAGGTGCACAGAAAAACTTGGCCTGACAGCCTTTACAACAACACTGGATGGAACTGAAGTTGAGTCCCAAGAAATATCACCGATCACGGTATAATCCTTCTCTAAAGAAGTACGTCCCATCGATGAGAGGAATTAACCCCCCCCAGCTTTTCATTTACCCAAAAAGGTGGCGAGAACCAACCCACATGCTGGAAACTTCTCATCCTCAGTTACAAGGGGTCAGCCAATATGAGACTATGTATTGCTGTAAACTGTATTACTCTCTCCGCCACGCACGAAGGAACTCGGAAATAAATGGTCAATGACCGGCCCATCGCTACAGCAAAGCTGGCGGGAATTGTGGTTGAGTCCTAAGGACCATCACCGGCCACTGTACAACCTTCCCCGTATAAGTTATGTTCCTTCAACATTGACGAGAGCCAGATCCCCCACCTTTAGTGTATCCTTTGGTTTGGCGAGATCTAAACACCATGCAGGAAGCCTCTCATCCTAAAATTGAGTCCTGAGGGCCATCACCTGCCACGGTACAACCTCCCAGTAGGAAGTACGTCCCGTCATTGATGAAACAGTCAAACCACACCTTTATTGTGCCCACTGGGTTGGCGAGAGCCAGCCACAATGCCGGAAGTATTTCATCCTCAGTTTTGAGGTACACCCCGGGGGTTTATGTGAAATTATAAGCAAAAATCATGGATCTGAATCAACTTTTAAATACAATCGTTGAAAAACGAACGCTGAAATTCATCTTGAATTGCTTTTTTTATAATTTGTTAAAGCCCCCCCCCTAAAAATACGCTTTTTAGCTTTTGTTTTTGTATTTTTCTTATTGTAATTGTTCAAAAAATTCAAATTCGAGATTTTAACAATTTTTCAAGTTTTCAGACCTTTCCTACATTTGAAAAACCTATTTTTAGAAACTACCAACGTGTCTCTCTGCTATAAAGATAACTCAAAAACACTTTCAGCTAAACGGGTGAAATTTGATATACGGTCTTTATACCAAATTTGCAGATTTCTATCAAATTTTGAGAAAAATATGTTTATATGTTTCAGGAAAATCTGCCTCTCCGGCTGTTTGATACAAGTTAACACAATAACTACAAATGAAGAGAGCTAGACAGATAAAATTTGGTTCACAGTTTTAACATCTGTAGTACAGATATCTATTAAATGAGATAGTTAAGCAAGGGATTAATCTCCTATCATTCTATAATTTTATAAAATTACTAGCCGCCTTTGGCGACCAGCTGGTTCGCCATGAGTAAAGCGTTCTAAAATTTTCAATTAAATCACATATTCATTAGCCTTGAAGTAATTCCGGGCATTGATTGACCTGAAATTAGTATTTTCTTTAAGATGATGGACGGAAAGTTCTAAAAGTACACCTTTTCCTAGTAATATTCTTTAATTTTATAAATCCGTCAGTTTTAACCATCGGTTATGCTTCCAAAATATTAAAAAAAATTTCGATGATGTTGCCAAAATATTAAATATGTTTTTTTAAAGAAAGCGAGAAAGGGGAAAAAAGTATTAAATTAATGATACAGATATTGCAAACGATAACATAAATATGCCATTAAGTCGGGATTTCAATGCATATCCTGTCAAAATTCAATCAAGTTTACCGTAAATGAAGAAGATTTATTGAGTTAATGGTATACATATTGCAAACGATTGTAGAAACCTTTGCTTTGCATTTATTTTTCAAAGAAAATATCACATTTTATATTTCTTTTATTTTATCCAGTCACGTGCTGAAAGTTGCATTTCTGTAGATTTATTTTGCGATGATATTTTTTTTATTTGAACTTCCGGCATTCTTTTATTTTATCCAGTCACGTGATAAAAACATGGTTAAAATATTTCTTTAAAAATTCATTAAAAATAGAAGTTTACATTATAAATTAAAAAAACTGATACCATTAGAAAGCTAATTTTTTAATTTTTAAATTGATATAAAAATCATGTTTGTGCAATAATATTTTCGGAAGTTATAGCGGAAAAATGTCGAAATTTCGCTTAAATTTTAATTAATTCAAATTCTAATTAAAAATTCGAAAAAAGGGCTCCGAGGTGCACATTCCGGACCTCCAAGGTATACATGTACCAAATTTGGTAGCTGTAGGTCCAACGGTCTGGCCTGTAGAGCGCCAACACACACACACACACACGCACACACACACACGCACACACACACACATTGAGCTTTATTATAAGTATAGATAAACGCATTGACTCAAAATCCCAATGACTTAAATATATCAAATTTGACACTGGAATTTGCAACTAAAAATTTAGTTTTCCTTGAAATCTTTATTTCAATTAAGAAAAAATTTTATTTTAAGAAAAATTCGTCCCAAACAGAAATTTGCTTTTCACATTGATCGCCAAAGAATTCACCAAGGATGACACAATGGATTCAGAAAAAGGCTAAATTCATTCCAAAGTTAATATTTCATAAGCATTTTAAGCCAATTCAAGCAAGCCGTTCTCTGGCATGGTTTATTTGGTTTATTAAAGAGTATATGAGAAAGTGTTGGAGAGACCATATCATTGGTTTTTTTACAGGTTTAAGCCCAAAGGAATCACTCTCCATATTGTTTTTTATCGGATTATAACACATAAGAAGCTCTTAATATTATGAACATGTACGAATAAGTATAAAAAAGACTTTTCTAGCTTAACCGCTAGCTTTTTTAAATAAGTTTTAATTTGAAACTTTTCCTTATAAATTTTACTACAGATAATGTCAAATTCTGCCATAACAGCCAGGGACAAATGGGAATTTTGTAATATATTTGATCAATATGTAAACGCATTGGAAATCTAATTACTGTGTAGCGTGACTAATTAGTATATGTCTGCTCGAATTTATAGGTAATGTGAAATTTCATCATGCCTACTAAATTATCTGCTGACATAATGTTAAATGACTCTCTGAAGTTATAATATTCGATAAATAATCTGTTTCTAAAAAGAAAAATTAGTGCTTTTCCGTTAGCCGGGCGCATTGAGAAATCGCCAAATAATGTAGAATTCCGCTAAATTCCGAGACACGTGCTTTATTTGTTTTGTTTTGTCATTTGCTTTGCTTGGCGACTTTACTCGCGTTTAATTTACATTGGCGGCATTTGCACCCGGATTATGGAACAGTACCCAGAAATTCAACAGAGAGATGATTGGATCAAGTGCTGAACTAATTAGCTTGCATATATATTGAGATATGACGATTTCTCCTAATGACTAATTTTTGAAAATTGAATTAAATTGTTGGCTACTTAAAAAAATCGTTTTTTGGAATTTCATAAAAAATAAATGGCCTTATCCCACCATTATCACATCCGGAAATAATATTTCAGTCAACATAAATTTTGATCAAATTTAATCAATAATGCTTAAACTTTGTTCACTTTTTAAAACTCTTTGATTTTCTTATCTGAAGTATAATGAAATAATTGGAATTACCAAAAATATTCACATGAGATTCTAACGAAACCTTACGTTTCAGATCTTCCTGAAGTGTAAAAAAAAAAAAAAAAAAAAAAAAAAAAACATACACCTTTTTGATATTATGGATGTTTCTCAGTAAACATGATAACTAGAAAACGCATTTGAACCTGACGGATGGAATACTTTTTATAGACTTATTACTAAATTTGTAGACATTTATCAAATCGTGTACGAGATCCATTCAAAGGAAGTTTGCACCCTTATAACTTAACATGTTTTATAATTAAATCACGTTAAATCTCAGAATATACAGTATATATAAAAATAGAACCATACTATATAAAAAGAAACATTCTGTGACATAGATTTTAACATACTAAATATTTAACCCAAAAAAAGTATAATTTATCTTTCAGAAAGAACTCAAAAAATGTTGAAACAGGAACATAATGAAAATTATTAATCGTATTAGCCCCAAATCATCTTTTTCTCATAGAAGTTGTGATTTCTTCAAATATTTATTTAGATTTTTTAATCACATTTTCTTCATGCATCAAATCGTGTACAAAATCCTTTTAAAAGGAATCAATACAGCTGATAACTTAATGATGCGAATTCGATAATTTAAAAACCCAAAGATCTTGATAAACGAAATTTATTAGACAGATTTAGCATTTAAAAAGTATATTCATTTATAGCTAACATGTTTTTAGTTGTGTCACATTAATTCTCTAAATACATGGTATATATAGAAATAGAATCAAACTATACAAAAGGAAAAATCTGTAACATGAATTTTTACTTGTTAAATATTTAACTCAGAACGTATGATTTATCCTTCAGAAAAAATTTTAAAATGTAAAAAAGAAACAATGAAAGTTATTTATCGTATTACCCAAAATCATTTCTTTTTCGAAGTTGTGATTTTTTTCTATTATTTGTTTAGATCTTTTAATCAAATTTTCTTAACATTTCGAAAATGAATAATTACATTTTTGATGCTAGCTGTAAGCAGCAAATTAATATCAAATCTTGATTCGGGGACTGGATGGATATGAAAGTATCTGTTTATGTACATTCTAATTGGTAAAAAATTTTGGTAAATATTACCACACTGGCAAACAAAAAAATTCCTGTATTTATTTTATTCCTTCACTTTCAAATTGCAAAATTACATGGAAGTGAACCAAATGTTTCTGCTTTTTTATTTAGTTGATTTTCTTTATACGGTTAAAAGTTTTCGGCGTAGGTGTTGGCGGAATTGTGCCAATACGTAGATTGAATTCCGCCAAGGATCGAACCTGCGATGTTCGGATTTGAAAGCCAGTAACTTATCCACTATACAAAAATGGCCACCGATGTTAAGTGGTAGTTACTGGCTTATTAAGATGTCACCACAATACTCCCCTACCAGTGAGTTCGGTTGAGAGGCGAACGATTTTATTGCGCCAAGTGTTATGGCTCGTATATGAGCGTTGCTGCTGCGTCAAATGAGTCTGACGACTTTGCGTTGGTGCGTCAAGTGAGTCTGACGACTTTGCGTTGCTGCGTCAATTGAGTCTGACGGCTTTGTGTTACTGCGTCAAGTAGGTCTGACGACTTTGCGTTGCTGCTGCGTCAAGTGAGTCTGACGACTTTGCGTTGCTGATGGAGAGATGGCGCCAAGAGAGCTGTTAAAAATTCATCATGTCTGAGGTCATCAATTTGGCGTAGGTGTTGGCGGAATTGTGCCAATACGTAGGGTGAATTCCGCCAAGGATCGAACCTGCGATGTTCAGACTTGAAAGCCAGTAACTTATCCACTATACAAAAATGGCCACCGATGTTTAGTGGTAGTTACTGGCTTATTAAGATGTCACCACAAGTTTATCGATAATTTTGTGTATGATTATCTGCTGTAAAAATCCAAAATTTCTACAAGATATAGAAATTTAATCTGGCTTTTGTAATTCCATTGATTATGATTCCTTCAATTCGCCCTTGATTATTTCAAACCAGTTTAAACTAGCTAATGATTTAAATTAATTGATAGAAATAAAAAATAAAAAATAGTGTTCTCACATGATAATATGAAATCGGCGATCGTAGATTCATTTTTTTTTCTTTTTTATTTTACATTTTGCAATCAATATTTATTTTTAAAAAATTGATTTCACTTTTTGAATATTACTTGAATTTATTTACGGTACATCTTCGAGAGTAGTTCTATCTTATTTATAGCATTACATTACTCCAGTGCAACATAATTAGAAATGTCGTTCATTAATTTAAGTGCGGAGAATTTTCACGATTATTATCTCTTAATTACAAACCTCTTTCGTTTTCTACAATATAATGATCCAAGGGTTGTGCTTCTGTTGTTCCAAAGTTTGAAGTGTTTTGAGTGTTTTCGAATAATTCGGTAATTATAACCTGAGAACATGATCCTGTTTTCGTAAGGAGGTTTTGAATAATTGAAGATATCAAATAACTGAAATCGAGTAGGCAACAAATAAATGAAACTCGAAATCGCATAGGCAATATATAAGCATACATGGTAAATGGTAATATTCATCAACATCTTTTAATCGCATTTATTTTTTCCTGGCTTTACCAGTATTGCATTATTATTATGTATGCTTCTTTAAAAGTAGATGCGTTTTTATAAGGTTGTATGCTATGTCAAATTCTACGCAGTTACACTTGGCGACTTTGCTCACGTTTTGTTCATATTGGCGACATTTTGTGCCAGTTTAAGGGAAAAGTACAGAATTATTACTTAAAGTTTAAATAAAAAATGCGTATAAAATTTTAATTTATAATTTGATTAGAAAGAAAATTCTATCGAAGGTTGGATTTCAAAAAATAGCATTAAAATGTAAATAAATTTTGAAAATCTTTGCAACTTTCCAAAATTAGATTTAGAAACGAAATTCCAACGATTTTACATTTTTAAACACCAAGAATATTAATTTTTTTAATCCTAATTTTTCAAAAAAAAATGCATTTTTACAGTAGTCAGCAACTTAAAGATCGAGGGGCAACATTTTAAACTAATGTATAATGTAACAAAAAGAATTCAGTTTTATTTTCATTTTTTTAGAATTCCGAATTTAAAGCCAAATGTCACGTAGCATTTTATGGTAGAGCAAAAAAATACCAAAAAAAGATAGAGAGTGGTATTTTTTAGAAAAGTAAGTATGAAAGAAACTAGAGATCTCAGAATCCTATTCCATCGATTTGCGTTGTTTAGAAAATTCGATCCCGTCTTCTCACAAATAACGGGAAAACAACTTTTTCTCGCATTTTATGCCCCAGCTCAGAAGCTTGATTTATGTTTATCGGTTTGAGTTTCGTTTTTAGAAATCCGAGATCTCGCAGGATGAAGATTTTGGGAGGCTTTAAAACAAATTTCGGGAAATATACGATTCCTGGATTTTCTCTGCAATAAATTACGTAAACATAAACTTAAAACATGAACGCAATATAGAATTGTGCGTTAATGTGATTGGCTATTTATGCCAAGCGTGTTTTCTTTGGCGATGTCATATTAAGCCGTGCATATTAACTATGTTTAATAAATATCTTTATGTATAGTTTAAAGTTAATGGCCTTTTAACAAATCATTTTAAGCTCCAAATTGTTATATATATGTGGGTTTGAGTGTTAATTTCAGAAACAGTAATAATGAGAATTTGATGTTTTTAAATATTGTTTAATTAAAAATTAAAGAGTCTGGCACGATATTCAGGACTAGCACAATACTTAAAATAATGAAAAAGAAAGGCTGGCTGCCTTTTACTCAAAGTATCACACCATCGTAAAGCTTTCGTTCTTTATCGCATGGCGCGAAGTTTACCAACTTTCTCCCTCTAGCAGGTAAAGCATGCGCCATTACGTCCCCCCCATGCGAGTTGCCATCTTTTGGGGCTAAATCTATCCTACATATATTAAAAGTTATACAATAATTTTTAAATCTATACCACAAACCTCAGGCCACCAGTTGGTTCACTAGAAATATTTATCATATTTAATTTCAGAGTAACTGTTTAGTTATAACTTCATGCCCATAAATCTATCAAAAAGTTTAGCTATTAAACCATGTTTTTTTTAAATGTTTTTATGCTTCATTTTTTACAATTTAATGAGGATAGTTAAGTTGCGTCATAACGCTATTGAGAACATAAATATCCAATTCTTCTATCTTCGAAACACTCTTCTTCTTCTTAACATCTTTCTTTTATCCGTTTTGTAAATTAATATTCACATGTTAAAAATGATTTTGCTTCTTTAACTCTTGATAATGGAAGCCTATCAGGCGATCAAATATTTGATGAAACGATGAAACTTGTTTCAATTATCAGAGACAGCAATATAATCCTTTCTTAGGAATTGTAGCATAAACATTTTCAGAAAAATGTCAAATTTCCAGCACGACTACTAAATTTGTATTATTAAAAAGGCAATTTTTGAAAGCACTGAAATAATATAGATTTCATTTATACAAAATAACATTTTTGAATGTAGTCACAAAGAAACTTCCAAATTCAAGTTAACTTTTAATTAATTTAAATCCTAATTAAAATTTAAAAGAAAATTGCTCCTCAGTCTATAATCCTACCATCCAAGATATATTTAGGCCAAATTTGGCAGCTCTTGGCCAAAAGATTTGGTCTGTAGAGCGCACACAAATATTCGTTTTTACCATCTCGTAATGAAGTATAAAGAAATAGTTGTGATAAACAAAAAAATTCGAACTCAAGATTTGACGAATCTTCTTGTTTTAGAAACACAATTCACATTTTTGTAAAATGTTTGTCTATCTCTCTATCGGTGACAAAGATATCTCAAAAACGCTTTGAGCAATAGACTTTGGTATACAGGGCACCAATAGACACACATTCATCTTCATTAGTTTTAATGATGACTGTTTTTTAAAATCTATTCAAATATGGCAGGTAATTGTAGGAAAATTATACAAACAACTTTCCAGCATACTCTGATCAAACTCCCACAATCATGGTATCAGATTATATACATGGTATCAGATGGTACACAATTCATGGTATCAGATTATATACTTTTTAATGTGACTTTACGAAGCACACAAAAGAAGTGCGGTGAAATCGATTTTAAGATGGGAAAAAAAAACATCTGTTTTCTAAATATGGTTGCATGCGTAATCTGATAATCTCGTGATAGATTCAAACCGGTTTACCGGTTTAACTTGGTTAATGACTTCAATTAATTAAGACATATCGTAAGAATTCAGAGAATGAATAATTTGGAAATCAAGTTGTAAATTTATTTGGTGATAAATCGTCAAATGTGACAACTTTCTGCATTGTTTTCTAATAAGCCAAAAGCCTAACAGCGAAAAATTGATGCTTCAAAGGAGATAAAGTGCCAATTTGTTGCCTACATTTTATTCCAGGTTACAAAGACCTGAAACAAAAACAACATCATGTTCTCACATCACAATAAAAAAAGGGAATATTGTTCAATGTGAGTGAGAAAAATAAGCTGATCGAATCACGCTCTGAAAAGTTATCGGAAATCATCGCGAAATTTATACTGATTAAATACTGAATACAACTTGTACTGAATATACTTAATTTATATTGCACATAAATTATTAGATTCATAATTTTCAACTTCCAATCTCTACTACCGCAAAGACTTTACAATTTAATTTCAACAGTTTGAATGCAGTAATAATCCATACAGAATTACCTTTATTTATTATTTACGTGTAAATTTGGAAATAAAAATATTACCAAGAACATGATGTTCATCCAAAGTCATTAGCACCGCTAAATAGTTGCTAGTAATATGGTCGCCTAGGCTGAATTTTAAATAAACCACTCATGATTCCACAAACTAACTTAAATGAGCACATATTAAATTGTATTTCACTTATCTCTTACGAGTCTTAAGTTGTTTATTTGGTTTTCGTCGGCACTTTACAAATCAGGTGCTTCAGATAAATATTCCGTAATTAGCTTAACGGTTAGACGTCAACGTGGAAGGGATTTTGAGAACCTAGATAAAATTAAGCTCAATTTGTTGAAACAGTAAAGTTTTCATTAATCAGAATTTTACTTCTCGCTTTGATCAATTTTCATATTGATCTGCTCATTTAAATTTAAGATTTAATCCATTTGCTTTCGTTCGTTGTTGAAACTTTCGTAACAAAACCGTTTCAATAACTTTTGCTAATTAGTAATTTCAAGTAAAATAAAATGTCTAGATTAATAAAAATTTGTCGTAAAAATAGAAATAAAATGGAATAGGCTTTAGGCGATTGACATGTTTATGGTGTTTCATTAGGCTGAGAATTGCATAACGGGCAAAAAGCACGTTGGCACTCCACGTCTTTCATTTTTTTAATCAATTTTCTCAGTAGAAACATTTGCTTACTCCTTCAAAAGCTATACTGTGAAAGTCGATTCCAAAATTAAAAAAGAGATAAATCACCAATTTACTGCCTACGCATTCGAAGCTTCAACAACTTGTTGGCTTAACATTTTGAAGCTTCAAAAACCTTAAGCGAAAACAATATCATATTTTTATATGATGAAAAAATTTTCTAAGATCGTTTTCATCATTTCTGTATTAGTAACAGAAAGTTTATAAGCTTTCTTTATTTGAAGAATGATATTCGACTTATTTCTATAACTTCATGTGAAACCCTTTCTATGAATCCGTTTTAAACAACGCGTTGCTTTTTTGGGGAATGTAGTAATATAAATCGCCACCTGCATACACATTTAGAAGAATCTTTCTTTCTGAATTTAAAATTCGGGAAGAAGATTCCGAAATGAAATATTTATGAAATAATATAGAGAATTTGAATTTCACTATAACAGTATAAAGTGTTGCTGCAAATGATGCAAAAACATTATTAAGATGTGTAGAAATTAAAGAACAAAAATATCGTAGTAACAAAATTGGTATAATTTAAAAAAAATATTTTTATAAAAATGACATAAAAATTATATCCGTGGAAAGACATTTATTAAAATTATTGTCATTAAATAATCAAATCTCTTTTAAATTAATTAAAATTTACTACATTTTAAAAAGATCGACTCGAATATCAAATTTCTACATAACAAAACCTATTAGCAATAAGTTAATAGTTCTTTAACAAGCGATCTTATTTAAGGAGCATTAAAACACAGGCTTTGGCAGTCAGCTGATTCAATAAAACTAATATTGTTAAAAGTTTCTGTGAAGTCGTCTCTTACGTCTTTTTCTTAAATGTTAGACCCCCGAGGGTGCCACCTCGTAATTGAGGATGAGATGTTTCCGGCCTGGTGGTTGGATCTCGCCGACCCGGTGGGTACACTGAAGGTCCGGGATCTGGTCCCTCCCATCAATGGCGGGACGTATTTCTTACGGGGAGAGTTGTACTGTGGCCAGTGATCGCCCTTAGGACTCAACCACAGTTAATGTTTCTGAAGCGGTGGTCCGATCATTCAGTATTTATTTCCGAGAGCATTCGGGTGAGACGGAGTGTTAGTAATATGGCTTATTCTTAAATGTTCTTAAATTCTAATCAAATCTATAGTCATCAATTAATTTTTTAAATTTTGGATTTATCGTGAATACCTTTGAGAAGTAATCAATCTGTGAAGAGAAGATCTAATCTTCATAGAAATAATCGAAGAACATTTCAGAATGAAGAATTAATATCAACAGTAAAAACAACTGGATTTCAATTAAATATGCATTAATAATTTCTTTAAAGTATAATGAAAATTGAATTAGAAAACGTATGTGGCAACTTGATTAATATTATAGAAAACAATGAGTTTTTTTCCCCATTTTTAAGATGGCATTAAAGTCATTTTGGTGCAGTAATATTTTTGAAAGTAACGGCATCGAGGAACAAAATATACCTCAATTTTTGATTAACAACAATTCTAATTAAATTTTAAAAAAGAGGAAATGGACATTTCTGCTTTATGTAGTGCATATGTGTCAAATTTGATTCCTCTAGGCCAAATAGTCTAGCCTACAGAGAGAATACAGATAGACATAAACACTCACAATCACCTTTATTATAAGTAGAAATGAAGTAGCTACATGCATGTTCAGACCAAGTATTTGAATACTGAAAGAAAGTGTCAAATCCTCTTCAAAAGTAGAAGCTAAAATCATACACGCAAAACATAACGTCATTTCATGTTGGATTCTTCACTCCGTTATTTACTTGATTACATCAACCGTTGCATTCTAAATGAAGAATTAAACATTTCCCAATTCAAAGAAAACAGACTAAAAACATTGCCAGCTTCATAAAATGAAATGGGAGAATTCTGTTTAAATATTAACCTATTAAATGTAAATAAAAAATGAAAATATAAAACAAATAAATTATTAATCATAATTATTATCAATTATTAATATCTGTAAATCAAATAAATTATTAATTAATTAATTGAATTATTAATAAAATACTAATCAATGGAATAAATTATTTATTAAATAATTAATAATTGATAAACCATTAATGTTAATTAATTAAATTATTTTAATTGTTACATTTTAAATCAAATAAAAAATTCAGGTATTAATGTAGTAAACTAAAAATTATCCGTTATTATATTGTTTTCTTAGTTGGGGTCTTCAGTTACACCTTGATAAATATACTCACTTTACTTCTCAAATATTTTGAATGGAATGCAAGACATAAATCTTTTTTTTGCTTTTTGTACTTAGTAACTATCAGACATTTCCATAAATTTATTGCAATAGAATAAAATCTATGCTTAGGTGAATATTACGAATCGGAAAACTCTTGAATAAATATTTCAGTTTTTCTTTCTCCAAATATCTCGTTTCGTTCCTCAAACAGAAATGCATCACATATATTTTATTCTTCTTCATAAGTAATTTAATTCATTTCTTTAGATTTAAAATAGGAAGGTAATATTTCTTAAGGAAGAGAAAAATTTCGAAAATATGCAAAGTTAACTGTCTCAGACGAATTGCGTCATCTTTTGATTTTATCTGATATTTAAGGAAATATTATTATGCAATTTTCTCTCGAGAAATAATTTCCGAATTAATCCTTTGTTTATTCGTTGAAAACTTCTTTGCTAAAATTATATTTTATTATTTTCAGAGCTTTGGCATATTACAGGCGCCATCTGGCAACAACTTTGAGTTGAATGTGTTACCATATTGAGCAATAATGATAATAAAGAATTTTGATATAATAATAATGATTAAAAAATGAATCTAAAACATATAATTAAATTAATTAAAAACGTATTTTTATTGATGTGTTCAGAAGGAAAAAATAAATTTTATCAAATTTTAGTTGTGATGATAAAAATGAAAACCTTGAAACTCTGAAAAAAAATAGAAAAACAACAAAAAAACCTGACATAAAAAGAAAAAAAATTAACTTTCATACAAAATAAAATAATCTCTTTAAAAAAAAATAAGAGAGTTCCCGTATAATATAGATTCTTTTAATACCATTGAAAAACTTAAATTATTTCTGGTATAACGCGATAAACATGCCGATATAATGTTTAAGATAAAACAAATATTTCACATGATATGTGAAATTTTAAAGAAAATAAATGTATTTAATCTATAATTTACTACAGTCTTTGACGACCAACTGGCTAGAGAAGTAATATTAAATGTCTTTATTTAATTCATCTCCTGCATAACTTGAAATACACAATTTCTTCAACAAAGTATTTTTAATGTTTGAATTGTGTTGTGGATTTAAACCATATTGTTTTAATAGTCGTATACCTGTTTCACTTTTTATGTACATGAACTTTCTTGTTGGAGGACAATATAGTGATATTATGTATTTGCATACCGACATGAATTAATTTGGTATTTTATATTTCTTAAATTCTTTAGTTTTCAAAGAAGAAAGAGAGTTAAGCATTTAAATTAAATTAAATTCATTAGAATGAAAACAGATTGAAACAATAAACGATCGAACAATGAAAATTATTGCTGAAGATAGTACCAAAAAAATTATTTAATTGTCAGAATTTGAAAATACTGAACTGTTATCTTTAAAAAGACAATTTTTTAACAATAAATTACATTTTTAATTACTTAGTTGATAAAAATTTTATTTTACAAATTTTATTCTAGCAGTATTCATTCGAATATCCTCTGAGCAGATTTTACTCAAAATTTCATAGACAATTTGCACGTTAGGTGGTAAATCTTATTCCAAATTTCTGCTATCTGACTCAAAGCTTTTTTTTTAAATTTCTTTGTCACAGACAGGAGATGGAGATTCTAAAAAAATGTATATTTCGAGCTCAGGAAGTTTAAAATAGGGAGATTTGTAAAGATCTTGAATTACTATACTTTCCCTATTTTATGTTCGTTACGTCTTGTAAATGTGATGTGACTTAACCCCTTTTCACTCTTTTAATAAACATTCATCAAAGTGAATGGAAGAAAGTTGTCCCAGACTGGAAGATGGAGATTCCTCGAAAATGCATCTTTCTAATTCTGGGATATTTAAAATATGCAGATTCGTAAAGATTTTGAGTTACTATACTTTGCTTATTCCATACAAGTGATTGTTCGTTACGTGGTACATGGCATACTGAGATACATTCGCCTTGTAAGTGTGATGCTGCTTAACCCCCTTTTCGCCCTTTTAATAAACATTCGTCAAATTCAATGGAAGAAAGTCGTTGCTGACAAATTCAGATGGATGTCCGTGCCAAAAGGAAGAAATAAATGCTGTCCTCTTCTTGACTTTATCAAAATAAAACTACGATTTCAAAAGTGAGACATTAACCATTGCACCCTGTGGCCCCGAGACATTTTTAAGGCTGTCCTTGTGGGACTTAATGGCAGAGAGTTGGAGCGTTACCAGGTTTTCTTACCTTGATGCCCCACTGATCGTCAGGATGATAAATGTGTGCCATCATTTGTACCCTTATCCATCTTGTTCTGAACAAATGGGGCGAAAGTTGCAAAGTGAGGGGATGGAGACAATTAATTGACTTTTAACTTCTGCGAAAGTGAGCTGGGAATGAATGCTCTAAATGAATGATGTTTGAAAATATGAAGTGCAGTAAACGAAACGACGTTTGAATTCTGTTTATTGATTAATCATGGTTATTCACGACACCTTGCTACCCAGGTAGCACAATATTGTTTAATATTGCGCCATATTATATGATAAAAAAACAATATTAACAATATTGCTAACATGGATCGATGTTACACAATAGTGTTCAATATTCGTGCGCTACTAGGGTATAGTAGCCATTTTTTTACTTTCTGTCCTACAAAACATGAAGATCCGTCTATCTGTTTGTGGCAACGGTTACTCAAAAACACTTTGAGATAAATGGATAAAACTTGGTACGCAGTCTAAATTTGTATACCAAATTTGTAGAATTCTTACAAATGTAGAGCTAACTCCGATTAGAATAAATCTGACTATCTGGTTGCTCGAATGTAAGTTCTCACGATAACTGCAAAATGAAAAGCGCTAGATATATAAAATTCGGTACACATATTTAATATCTTTAGTATAGATTCCTGTCTCGTTTTGAGCGTAATCCAACGTTTGATTAACCATCTGTAAGTCAAAAGAAACATATAGAAACATATTTGAAACATTTTAGGAACATGTTTGAGGCCGAGATAACCTAGTTGGTGGGGCGTTGGACTCGTGCCCATTAGGCTGCGATTTCGAACCCGCCAGCCGAATATTCCCCGTGTGGTAGTGACTGAACGCATGTATAAATTTCTCGTGATCACAAAGTCCTAAATGTTGAGAGTAATACCACTCGGGGTACTGGGTCAGAGGTGATCATTTTCTGATCAACGTCAAAATTACGATCTGTGAATGAGTGAATGAAAATGAATGAATGAAAGCCCGACCCGTAAAAGGGGTTGTGGTGCGTGAATGGCAAAGTTATACTCTTAGCCGTAGGTGGCGCCACTGAAAAAATCAAGAGATGCAAAAAAAATCAAGTCGCTGTCTACGATACAGCAGGCTTGTCCAATGGCAAGTGCCATAAGAAACAACAAAGAAAGTAACGTCATTAGTGTGACGTCACTATAGAAGTTTCACACGATTGGTAGAATTTCGTTTGCGGACAATAATTCTGTCACTATCGTAAAATCTTTCAACCACGTCGACTTTTTAAAAACGCGTCTGCTTTGAAAGAAGCATGCCCAATAATAATAATAATGCAATACTGGTAAAAACTGTTAAAAAAATATTTGCGATTAAAAGAAGTTGATGAATATTGCCATTTATGCTGTTTTCATTCCCTAAGCGATTTCGAGCTTCAGTTATTTGTTGCCTTCAATTATTCAAAAAACCCTAACGAAAACAGGATCATCTTCTCACATGATAATAACAGATGACAATAACACTCCTGTGCAATTTTTTAGAGAATGGGAATATGAGAGTGTTATTATGTGAAGAGCAGTTATTTTCTTGAAAATTCGGCGCAAAACACTTGGACCAATTACATGAATTAAATAACAGAGAAATAAAGGAGCATAAACATCCATTTCTTCAGAATTTATGAAATTTAAGTCTGCCAACTTTTCTATCTGTCTACCTCTCTCTCCTTATGCGCGTGTGTGCACATAAAAACTATAGTGAATACTTTATTAAAAGAAAATGAATTTTTAATGCGTTCTGAAGTTTTTGTGAATTTTATTTCTAGAAATTTGACTAAGTTATCTCATATTCATCGATGTTTTTTTTAAATTAATTTTTGCCTTTATAATTTCCTGCATTGATGCATGAAAACTCAGCGTGGGATGATAGCGGGACCTTTTTAATTCAATGAAAAACCAAATAATAAAAATAAAAATCGATTATTGTTATATTTTATAAAATTACAATAATTGAGCCGCCTGGGGTTGCAATTTGTTTGCTCGCCATATTAGAAATTTTAATTTAACCAAGCATTAATTTCTCATTTGTTGGCTTAAAGCTTGTGACTATTTTAAATTTGCAGTTGTTACAAAGAACATTTTGAATGAATTGCTCCCTATTCAAAAGGTTGCAATTAATTAACATGTAAAATAGGTGATTTTATTCCAGTTATTAAGGATAAAAGCCCTCTTAAAATATTTTACAATATCTCTTGAATTGCAAAATAACGGTAGACAGCTAATATGATGGTTTTAAGAGAAATAAAATTTCATAGAAAATAAAAATTGGAGAAATCGAACTAATGATTGTTGCCGGTAAATTGTGTCTTCTTGTTTGCTAATTATTTTAAATACGTGAATACGATTATTTAAGAGCATAACACGAAATATATTAATATATTTATTTTTCATGGGATATTTCATGAATCTAACATTTAGACCATATCGTGAATGAGTAAGCCTTCACAAGAATTACATCTGCAGGTTTGTTGATCTACCAAATTGCTTCATAAAATTGTTGCTTCATAAACCAATAATAACGAGCGGAGTTTAAATTATGGTCTTTAAATCCTGATTTAATTTTTTTAATCAATTGTTTTGACATATATAAAAAACATTTGTCTGAGTAATACGTAGTCTTGATTCAAATCTGAAATTCTGCCTCAAAAGTTTGATTCAATCAAAAGAAAATATAAAAAAATTTCAAGAGGTTTTAAATTCTAGTCAAAAATTTGAATACATCTTTAATTTCTCAGGGGTTTTTTCTAAGTGCTATGAAGCATTAAATATTCTAGTTGTTTTGAAATAATGTCTTTCGGATACATATAATCCAAAATTTTCTCTAATAACATTAAATTTTACTTCACACTTTCAATGGCTTTGTGGATAGTAATTATTTAAATGGGAAGATTTAATTCCCTAAGTCAATTGTCAAATATATTAGAAATGTAACTGTAGCATTAGAATTTGACTTATAGGAATACCTGAACCGAAATTTACATAGTTTAAATTTCTCTCTAGTTCCAAAATTTTTACATTAAATTATGTTAAATCATCGTCGATAATTTAAAAGTTTAATTAATTTGAATCGATTGAACATTTAATTGGTTCGATTAATTATGCTACACTAATTTAGCAAACTGATCACTGAAGCAAACGTTATTAGAATTACTTCAGTTTAATAGTGGACAGCAAATCATTTCATTCGATTTTTAAATCTATATAAATGAAAATGAATTTTTGTCTGTATGTCTCTTATATGCTGCCATACTGTTCATCCGATTCCGATAAAAATTCAACTAGTTTTTGCTTGCAGTTACGGGATGGTTATAGGCACAGTAAAATTATCTTATATGCAATCTATATAAACAAAAACGATTGTTTGTCTGTATGTCTCTTATGCGCATTCGATTCCGATAACAATTCGACAACGTATTGCTTGCACTTACGAGAAGGTTATAAGTATAATACAATTATCTAATACATAAAAAAATATTTTCGGATCTATTTACCGCATCTATTAACCATGGATTAACCTCCAAATAACTCGCCAAGGAGACACAAAAAATTCAGTAAAGATGCTAAATTCAAGCTAGACGTTAATATTTCGTAGATATTGTGCGTAAATGCTATGTAAATCTTTCTCTGATGTAATATTTTTATTAGAGAGTGTGCGAGAAAGTTTTAGGGAACCAATCCTATAAGTTTGAAATTTTAACTGAACATTTAATAAAATTTTAGCGGTTTTTGCAGTGATTTCCGAAATCATTACAGCACAAATAATTTTGCAGCATCTTAATTCTCACAAAATTATCTTTGCAACGACATTAATGATTTCACTGTATAAATATATTTTCTATGTTTATTCAGTTTTAAAGGCAAATATTTTATATCACATTTTTTGACATTAAACTTGAGAATTATGAACGACTATTAAACGAATCACGAGATACAATAAACAGTATCTTCCATTACCACTCTGAAAGAAAACCAAGCTCTACAGTTCTAAAAGAATACGCAAATCTAATACATAAAAATGAATATTTGTTTGTAGAATAAAATAATACAAATAGAATGAATAGTATTTATGCTTCTCCTTTATATATTCTTCAATTTCAATGAATATATTCATTGCAGACAAGAAAATAACTATCTTTCTTCTTCTCGTTCTTAACTAAACAAGATAACTATTTCAAATTCCAAACGATATTTCTAAGATTATTTCCTTTGTGGCAGCAACGCGTCAGCTACCAGCTAGTATTAATTAAAAATAGTGGTTTATTAAACCAGTGTAAGTGTCCTCCTTGAAACACTCTCGCTTATCTTCCTGTAAAGGTGTAGTCCCTCTGCAACCCCATTAAATTCTAAAGCAGTGCATGCCTTGCACGGCAAAGTTATAAAATATTGTTCTTTGCCTGGAATCTAGCATTTTGGCTAAATTTAATTATTTTCATTATTAGCATTTGAATCTACTTTCGAGCAGATTGAACCCAAATATATCTCGGAAACAACAATTGTAATTACAAAATCCCTCCCAAAATTTCGTCAAGAAATCATTAACAAATAACTAGGATTGTTTTTCCCGAAACTAAACTAAAAATAAAAAATGAAATCTACGATAGCAAATTTCAAGTTATTATGTGGGAGCATTATTTTTAAGTCATTATTTGTCCTAATTAAATTAAATCATTAATCAGTTTATATCTAGAATTTTTATAAAAAACAATATTTGTGTAAATTCTAACCGCTATTTTCTAAAGTCTGAGATCATAAAACAGTTTCATAATGGATTCATCTTAGAACAGGAGTCAAATCCTTGAATGTTTAACACTTAAGAATGAATAAAGTGATATTCCCTCACTATTGGAAAGAGGTTATACTTTCAACGAAACTGTTATTAAATGCGAATGAGGTTTATTCGAACACATTATAAAAATTAAATTATTTCCTTCGCTCTGACAAAATTATATTCCATAAAAATAACAGTTATGGTGTCATAGTTTCAACGTCAGCCTTTTGAAAATGCATCTGCTATCAAATAAGCATACCAAATAATAAAGCAATACTAGTAAAAGCAGGTCAACCTTTTAAAAACGCATCTGTAGTGAAAGAGGCATACGCAATAAAAATGCAATACTTGTAAAAGAAGGTAAAAAAAATATATGAGATTAAAAGATGTGATGAATATTGAAGTTTATACTTTATTCATTGTCTATGCCATTTCGAGCTGGTACTATTTGATTATTCGAAACCTCCTCACGAAAACAGGATCAGGTTCACACATGATAATAAATTCGTCAAATTAATTAAAAAGGTCTTGAAATATGAAACTAAATTAACCCTTGCATAACCCTATTAACCCACTGTGCCCCACCCAAATTAACCCCATTGCCTAAAGTCACAAAATGAATAAAAATGCCCCTGGTGATGTCAGAAATTTGATATCAATTTTTTTTAATTCTTGATATGATAAGAATTTTCAAATTGTGCCTGTTTCTTTTTTCTTGATAACAGTTTACTTATTTGCTTTTAATAATTTCTTAATTATTAAGTAATAGATTAATTCCATTCGTCATAATTGCCATGACATCATCTAACAATGAATTTTTTAGAAATTGATATCAACATTTTATTGTGTTTATTGTAATGAATAATTAAATGCGGAAAGGGAGAGGGAAAAAAATCTTTTTTTATGCGCAATAATAAACAACGCGTTTTAGGCGGAAAAGGAATCTATACTATTTTTAGGGAAATTTTAAACCAATTTTTCATTTACTTCCTGTTACTTTAAAATTCTTAAATTTTTGACATTTTTAAAATTTTTTCTTGGGGACAATTTATTAATATATTAAATGAATTCATTAACTAATAATCAAATTTAAAAACAATTAAGTATCAGTTAACTTACATATTTAATTAAATTTTAATCCCAAACTTGTAGCGCCATCTGATGGTAAAATGACGAAGAATTGATTACATCCTTTCATGACTTTTAAGATAATGAATAACACATTTTATTATAAAAAGTATTAAAAAATGAAAAAATGCTTTCTTAAGTGCAGCAATACAAGTGTGTTTTTAAAAAGTATTTTTATTAATTTATCTTATTCGTTTGGAAATGGGTCTTATTTAAAACGACTAAAATATCAATCGTTTTCGTTTTTTCCTTAGAAATATCATGAGTTATTTTCCTGTCTGAACTAAGTAATCCTATCGAAACGGAGACTTTCTCTTCGATATATTTACGTTTTTCTTTCTGAAAAGATAAGACTTTATTAGGTGAAAAACCATAAACTAAGATTGCCTCATACGAAGTAAAAACACTGATCTGTAGTAGCATAAGATAGCGGCCATAACACTTTATGTTTTACGAGACAGCGGGTCATTACTACCTATTTCTCTACAACAGCATTTGACTTGAAATAACTTTTTTTTGCGAAAGATGCCATTACTAACCCTAAGGGGAGAATCCCTTTTAAAGAAGATAACAAATTTTGTCGTTTTTTAACCTCCTACGCGAAATCAGAAATTGATTCCAAAAAAAAATCCAAAGCATTCGATAAAAAATGCCTGCAAATACTTTTTGCAAAATAATTAACAGTTTTTGTATAGTAAAAATGTGCTTAGATAAAAATGAATAAACCAAATTGTTTTGAGCAAATTTTATTAAAATGTTAATAAAATTTATTAATTTAGTGGGAAGGATGAGTTTATTGATCTCTACACACTGAGATAATATTTACATTCGATAAAATGTTATATAATTATTGTCTTTCTCAGAATTTTAATCTGTTAAAAATGAAATACTTTGGAGTTTTCTGCTATACTTTTCGCACAAAAATAAATTTTACATCATTTTATTTTCTAAAAATGATCTTTACAATAATAACCAATTTGTTATAATTTGTATCGATTTTTGTTAAACTTTTAACCCATAACTGGGGAGGTGTGGTCTACGAGACGGATTTCATTTACACTCAAATTAAATTTTCGAATGAATGTATTTGTGTGAAAAACAGTCAACATATTTTATAGAATTTTTTTCTTGATATATCGATAAGTTTTAGCAATCTTTCAAAATATATTATTATTAATAAAAATATATAAGTTATATCACTGAAAAAAGTAAATGCGTTGGAGCATACATTATCTTTTCAAATTACATGTTACAATAAATAATATTCTTGAACAAAACATATTACTTTAAACTTTTTTGGTTGGTTTAGTTTCGCACTATGACGAAGATCCGAGAACGAATTTTGCTCGTAAATGGAGGTTTCACTATACTGATATATCAACTTCGCATTTTTTCCATTAATGGTGACTAACTCGTGAGGATTCGGCTTATTATTCTGTTTAATAGATTTTAGAGTAAGACATGTTTTTAATAATATTATTAAAACAGTTTTAAATTTGATTTATAAAAACAAAAATGATGAAAAACTTATAATCAATTTTTATTCATAACTTTTTTAATTAAACAATAATGAAAAATTTTATAAATACATAATCCATTTTTAAATATTACTACTTTTTCAGTATTCAGCCGGAAAGGGAATCTTTAAGGGATTCACTTTACACCTTCTGGGTCTCTCCAGAACAGGCTGAACTATTCCTCTGTCTCTTCTTGCCTTTGCTGTCGACTCACTACTTCGCACAACGGGACTACTCCTCAGTTCGGGACAGCTCCGTTCCCGACGACGACACAACGGGCTACGATACAAGAAGCAGGCTTCGTCAGTATATGCCTCACAGCAATCCTCCGTTCAGGACTCCTCAGTTCAAGACCTCTGTATCTCTAGGTCTTCTCGATTAATTCCACAACGCTACTTGTCTTCTTCTTTGAACACCAGACCGTCGTACTTCGACTTGATTCCAGTTGATTCATCTTCAGGTCTTCTTCCCCTTTTCCCCGTTGCTCAGCTTTGACTTGACTGACTCGACTTACACCGCTTCTTCGCAGCCGTCTGCCTTATATATACCAGTGGTAGGAGGAGCTAACATCTTCTAGACCAATCAAGAGCATTCTGGATGTATCTCTGTTTCTAGAGGACGTATCGGGAAAATTCTCGATGTTTTAGGCACGTTCCACTTTGTCGCCAAAGTCGCTAAATTCGTCACCCAATGGTCGCCAAGCCTTTGGACCTCTGACGTCAGTCACACTCATTCGCTATTCAATACACATTACTGTAAATCTCTCTTCCTTACGGTGACAGTATCAGAGTGGGAAAGCAAAAATACGTGTTCGTAACAATATATATATATATATATATATATATATA
>JAPMOQ010010478.1:184436-242562 GCA_026543055.1 Argiope trifasciata | reverse complement strand
TTAAACAAAAAGATCTACAGCTATTATATACGTCTATCAAATTTGAAATTTAAAAAATATTTTAGTAACGAAAAAAATGAAATTTCTTATCAGATTTAATCCCAGTCAGTCAAATGGTCACCAAAGACAGCTCGTATATAATAATAGAGCACCCTCACAATTAAAATCATTAAATGTTTATCAAGTATTTCAATATCATTGTTTTTCTATAAACGAATGAGAAACATTTTGGATCAAATTACCTAAAACAGTATAGCAAAGTTAAGTCAAAATTAGTTTCTTCAGAATTCTCTTTATTTCTAATACCTCTTGAGATAACGATCCCTCTTTGGGCTTAATTAGAGCCTTATCAAACTAATTGATCCAATTAGCAAAGCTTATGCAATATGTAGCAATACTTTTGTGTGGAGTAACAGACTTTCCAAAGCTGGCGCTTGAAAAGTCAATAAACACTTCGCTATTTTTAAAGTCCCTCCATATATCTCATTTACTTTAAACAAAGCTTCTCCTAAAATTAAAAAGCAGGGTTAACCGTCTTAACGGCACTTTCTCACGTATTCTCAATTAAATTTGATACTCCCCTTCTTTCTCTTAAAATTGTGAGCCTTCGGTAAGCGCATAAAAATCTCATTTGTTTTTATTTGTATTTTCAAAATTCAACATATAAGTATTTTGCGCACCGAAGTATAATGGAGAATCAAATTATGTATTGTAGAAAATCGAAGTTTAATACAGAAGCCTGATAATTTAATGTAGGGAATCGAAGTTGAATGCATAAACTCCATTATGTAATGTAGAAAATTGTTTAATATAAAAAATCGATTATATAATGTAGAAAATTAAAGTATAATGTTGAAAACGAAAATAATGGAGTTCTTTTCTCGACAAAGGAGGTCAAATTTAGTACACTACAACAATTTACTAAATTTCATTTATTTAAAATTCCCCTTTTTTGAGTAATATAATTAATATTTAAACAAAAATACATACTAATAAAAGTATGTATATCTAAAGCTGATAACACTTTAAAAATACTTTTCAAAATATTATATACTGATGGAAAAAAATCCCAACACTAGGAAGGAGCTGTCCTAGATAAACGAAATTTGGTAGGCGTGTTTATACATCTGAAAGATGACGTCGATTCAAATTTCGAGCTACGCGCGTAAGTGTGGCGCTAGTAGCGACACTATGAACATGCAAATGAAGTTTGCTTTAAATAAGCGCTGTAAGGTTCGTGATCTTTATTTACAGTTGAGATTTGATGTAGTGGGTTAATGTTAGTCAAGGATGCCTCTGAGAAGACGAAGAAGCCATTATCAACAGCTCACTCAGTTTGAACGAGGTCGTGTTGTAGGGCTACGAGAAGGTGGGTTTTCTTTCCGCGATATTGCTGAAAGCCTTGGCAGGAATGTATCCATTGTGCATGAGTATTGGCGGCAGTGGTCAAGGGAAGGTACTGCCTCAAGAAAACCAGGTTCCAGGCGGCCACGTGGTACTACTGAGAGGGAAGACCGTCGTATTCGGCGTATGGCTGTGGCTAATCGTACTGCGTCTGCAGCTGAAATTCGAGCTGCAGTTGGTACCACAGTGACACAACGAACTGTTACAAATCGGTTACTTCAAGGACAACTCCGAGCCAGACGCCCTGTACAGTGCATTCCACTGACTCCAAACCACTGCCGTTTGCGACGTGAGTGGTGTCAAACTAGAGCTCATTGGTGGACGGGGTGGAGATATGTTGTGTTTTCTGATGAAAGCCGGTTCTGCCTTGGTCGCAGTGATAGCCGTTTGTTGGTTAGAAGGAGGCCAGGTGATCGCCTGCTAGTGACCTGTCTGCGGCCTAGACACACAGGGCCTACTCCTGGAGTTATGGTTTGGGGAGCAATTTCGTATGACAGCAGGAGCACTCTCGTGGTTATCCCACGCACCCTGACTGCAAATTTCTACACCAGTCTAGTGATACAACCTGTTGTGCTGCCATTCATGAACAGCATTCAAGGGGGTTTTTTCCAACAGGATAACGCTCGCCCTCATACCGCTATTGTAACCCAACATGCTCTACAGAGTGTCGACATGTTGCCTTGGCCTGCTAGATCACCAGATCTTTCTCCAATCGATGACGCATGGGACATCATTGGACGACAACTCCAGCGTCATCCACAACCAGCATTAACCGTCCCTGCATTGACCGCCCAAGTGCAACTGGCATGGAATTCCATCCCGCAAACTGATATCCGACACCTGCACGACACAATGCATGCACGTTTGCATGCTTGCATTCAAAATTCTGGCGGTTACACCGGTTACTAATGTACCAACATTTCACATTTGAAATGGCTCTTCTTGTCAATGGCTCTACTTGTGATCTTGAAACTTTAATCAATTAAATATGTTGCCTATACAAATGTATTCCTAAAATTTCATTACTGTGCAATAATTTTTTCTTGGTGTTGGGATTTTTTTTCCATCAGTGTATAAATTTACGCTGAATATATTTATATTGTCATCCTAATTACATTTATCTACGTCTTTAATTTCATTCAAAGTTAAATTATCGCATGTATATAAGAAAAACAACCCAGGAGGCAGTTAATCATTCGGTACATCTGATTCAAATCTTCATGCAAATCTACGCTTAACCGTTTAAACTATAATCCAAATTCGATGTATTTCACTGCCTTATTAAGTTATTGAATTTTTGTATTTTTGAGCTGAAATTTTGTATTTACCATATTATTTTTGAGTAAGACTTGGGTGACAGTATTATTTTATGTATGCAAAATCACAAATCGACAGACGATCATTCTTTTAGTTAGGATTTGACACAAAATTTGATACATATCTACAGTTTAAATGCGATATCTGTAACACCAAATTTTATTCATCTAGCATTTTAACTTGTGTAACTATTAAATTCTTCTGTTTTTTGGATAAACAGACTTCTTTTTTTTTTTTGAATTTCATTAAAAATTTGATGCAAATCTACAAATCTGGAATTCAGTTCATATACCAAATTGCAATTATCTAGCTCAGAGCAATTTTAAATTTTTCTGCAAGCAGATATACAAGCAGGATTTTTAAAATGCGTTCTTCGAAACTTCTTAAACAGGATGATTCATTGTAGTTTTCAGTTCGAAATTTTCAATGATCTTAATATTCTAAGTATATAGATAATAATACTTTTGTAAATGGAAAAATTTTAAAAAGGCTTACAATTTAGCAAATAATCTTGCTATGAGGCTTCAGATGTGAGGTTTAATTTTTCGTCACTTTATTTAGGGAATCATGAATCAATTCTACATCCAAAATGTCATTTTTCACAATTTTATACTTAAAATAAAGTTGCATTTTATTTCGAAAAAAAATGCATGTACATTTATGTAAATTTAGAACTTGTAAATTTATCTGGAGATAAATATAGATATATCGATATATGTAACGGTCCTTTCTTTACCTCGAAATAAAACGCATTGTTTAGAAACCAACCTACATTTAAAATTGAATATCCCAAGTATCCCATTTTTACGAATTCGGTCTAAATGTATGCTAATAAGCCGCGGTGTGAGTCAGCAAAAATTTGCCCACACGCTTTTCGTATTTTAAAGTCAAAACTTTCTTTACTTGTTTAACTTGATAAATTTCAAGGCGAAAAGGCTTTTTTTATGTTGCCAGAAAATCTGCTTAAACATGGGAAAAAAGGCTGAAGCAAAAAAGCAAGCTAAAGTTCTTAGAAAATTCTTCAAAAATTACGAGAAGGGCGTGTTTAAGCGATTAATAAGATATTCATGTTTAAATCAATAGTGTGAGTCAATTAAATCTTTTAAAATTATTTTAATTTATTAGATTCACAAAGTACAAACATAGAGAATATTTATTTTTATTACATTCACAAATATATTCAATAATTAAATTCACTGATTTAGAAAATACAAAATATATAGATCATTCGAATTTATTACAATTGCAGAACATAAATATATGGAATATTTAATTTTATTACATTCACAAAGTACAAATATATAAAATATATAAAGTTTAAACATTCTCAAAACACAAGTTGACGAATATTTAATTTTATTAAATTCACAAAATGCAAATATATAAAAAGTTTAAATTTTAATCCTTTTTTAATCCCTTTAAAAATTTTAATTTTAATTAAAGCAAATAAGAAGAACACCTAAATTTTTTATTTTCACAAAACAACATTTAAATGAATTACATCCACAAGATGCAAATATACAGAAAATTTAAATTTATTACATTCACAAACCATAAATACATATAAAATTTAAAATCATTGCATTCATAAAACACAAAATATCTAGGGCACTCAAATTTATTACATTCACAAAATACAAATATAAAAAAAGCAAAAAATGTTTATGCTAATAGATAATCTATATCTATATCTATACTTATAATAAAGCTCAATGTGTGTGTGTGCGTGTGTGTGTGTGTTGGCGCTCTACAGGCCAGGCCATTGGACCTACAGCTACCAAATTCGGTACATGTATACCTTGGAAGTCGGGAATGTGCACCTCGGAGTCATTTTTTTGAATTTTTAATTAGAATTGGAATTAATTATTTAAGTGAAATTTCGACGTTTTTCCGCTATAACTTCCGAAAATATTATCGGACAAACATATTTTTAACATCAATTTAAAGATAAAAAAATTAGCTTTCTAATGGTATCAGTGTTTTAATGTATAACTCAAGCTTCTATTTTTAACGAATTTTTAAAGAAATATTTTAACCATGTTTTTTTAGCACGTGATTGGATAAAATAAAATAAAACAATGCCGGAAGTTCAAATAAAAAAAAACAACTATCATCGCAAATCAAAAACTTTCAGCACGTGACTGGATAAAATAAAATAAATATCAAATGTGATATCTTCTAAAAAAAATAATTGCAAGGCAAAGGATTCTAAGAAATCGTTTGCAATATTTATATCATTAATTCCATAAATTATCTTTATTTACAGTAAACCTGATTGAATTTAGACAGGATATGCATTGAAATCCCGACTTAATGGCATATTTCTATAATCGTTTGCAATACCTGTAACATTAATTCAATAATTTTTTCCCTTTTTCGCTTTCTTTAGAAAACATATTTAACATTTTGGCAATATCACCGAAAAAAATATTTTTAATTTTTTGGAAGCATAATCGATAAATTATTAGAGCATTAAACTCAAAAAGTTTTTCCGAATAAAGTTACCGACTCTTTAACTACTAATAATTGAATCTTTTAACTTAAGCAATTTCTTAAATTTTGGCTAAAAAATATCTGATTTAATTGGAAATTTTAGAACGCATTACTCATGGCGAACCAGCTGGTCGCCAAAGGCGGCTAGTGAATACTAAGTGTAACTTTTCTTAAGTTTGGAAGTGTGCACGTACATTAACTTCTGCTTAACACGACAAACTGACTTAATGACTATATTTCGCGTATTCGGTATGTCTCGGTATGTATTCGGTATTTCGTGTATTCGGCGTATGTCACAAAAAATATTTTTGAATACTATCATATAGATATTTCTTATGTAAGAAATAATTTCTTAAATATATTTTAAGTCTAGATGTAATGAAATTCATTTAGATGTTTTCGTATTCAATTTCTTGATCTATATCATAGCTCTAAACCATAATTTTAAACGAAAAAAAGTATTTTTATAAAAATAAAATCAGTTTGATTTTCTAAGTCAAAAGACTAAGGGAAAAAAATCCAAGTATAAAAATGATAATAATTTAAATGGGTGTTGCTTTAATCTTAAGCTAAAATATTTACACACTTTCAATAAATACATGTATTTATCGCCACATTGAATGTAAATTTGAATTTTTATGTATTAATGCTTTCAGTTTTTATCTTTATTGAATTGTGTTACTGTATCAGACCGATACGTAGAAAATATCACTTTTTCTGGTATTGACGATATTCACCGGTACATGTAAACATTCTCACAGCCGTTTGGTGGGTGTCCAAAATATTATCTCTTACTTATGCCAGCAATTGCCGACATTTGTTAATGCGCCAACATGCACTAATGGTGGATAAAAATGCCTTTGTTTCGTTAAGAACAAAACGCAACATATAAATCTCAGTTTGCTATTAACATTATTATGATACATGGCAAAACAGGAGAAAATAATATTAATAATTTGTTTAAAAAAATAATAGTGTACTAAAAATGCGGAAAAAGAATAATAGAAATAATATTATTACACGATTATTACGTAATTGTTATTAAAGTGCCTTATTGCAACTGATGTGTACAAAATGATAAAAAATATTTTTTATATCGAAAATTGATTGGATTCTCCCATGTCTGACTGTATCTCCTCGCTTCACCTCACATCAAAACAAAAATGTATTTATCGACATACACAAATATTCAGTCCTTTATCGACATTTGCCAGAGAATATCGACATTCTGTAGTGTAAGTCTTTCATGGAAACGTATACACATTATTACTCTGTCAATAAAAGTATTAGATAAAAAAAATTCTTTAAAAAATCGAAAGATAATAAGATTGGGAAGCAATCTACGGGATAAACATTTCATGAGCATGTTCATTTTTTTGTTGAGAGTAGGAGGAGAAATTAAAAAGTAAAATAGAAAAGTAAAAGATTAAGATTGAAGTAAAAAGATTACCTTCACATAAAATATGTATTCAAAATTTATATCTATAACCTTTCTTTATTTCAATAATACAGTCTTATGATTTCTCGGTGAAAATGTCACATGGAGAATCTGAAAAATTGTTTACTTCAAACTGATACGTATGTAAAAATTGTTTACGTTTACGTTCTTAAAAAGAGAATCTTAAGGAAAGATAAAAAAAATCTTCTCTACATTAATATTTATGTAGAATTGGGAAACAAACATATTTTGATAGTCAGTATAATATTTTCTTTAAAAAATTTTGAAAATACAATGTCATTTCTAAGCACTGCATGCTTCCATGCCCCTTCAATTGCTAGCTTTGACAGTCTTATCCTCATCACAAGCTTGGCGCAGCGTTGCCGAAAAGGTTTTTGCATACTTAAATTCCATAACATGAAATCTGTCATAACCTTAAACCAGAAATGCAAGTGGCATAAATTAGAAATGCAGTTAGAGATATTGACCATGCGTAGCACTTGATGCACTCAGTTGAATTTGGAGTGTAATGTATTGTATTTCGTGTTATGAATTAATCGAATTCTTTTTATTTATATAAAAATGTCGAAATTATCTTTCATTATGCGTAGCCGTCAACTTCCTTATATCAATATCAACTGCCGATGCTTTTTTTATACGAATTACTTTAAAAAGGAAAAAAAAACTACTCTCAATCAATGCTTACACCATGAGCAATCTTTGAATATCCAGTTTTCGCAAACTTTTCTAGTGATTTTTTTTAATCCACTAACTTTCTGATACCCCGATACTTAACCTCTTCCATGATTATAGTGGTGTGCTGAGGAGTTTTACTGCTTCATTCGGTGTACAGTATTAGCCCTCTCTTTTATTAACTGACGAATTTCGTTAGATTTTGTTCATATTTTTTACTAAATCAACACATCCAAAAAAAATTCTTATAATTCTTTATTATAAAAATGTTTTCATTACATTCTTTATTATTAAATAATTATTTTGGATTCAAACAAGATTAAAATTTAGACAAATAAAAAAAACTATCATTGTATTTAGTGAGCGCCATTGCAGCTATTATTAAAATATGGATGAATCTAAATAAATTAGCAATAAAAGTCAAGTTAAAATGAATACAATGAAATTGAAATTGGAACAAATAGAAAAAGAATCCGGCTTGTTGGCTTTTTGAAGAATCACTTTTAGACAGGAATTCAAAATAGGAGATTATTTTCTATGAGGCATCAGACATAGTCCAACAGTATTGACCCCTCATGACCCGAAAATCTCCCAAGGGCTGAGAGATACACCATTTTCACAGAAAAGACACAAAACAAAATTAAAAACATCACCATATAAAGCAAAAATATGTAAAAAAGTATATAAAATAAAATAACATAAGAATACTCAACCAATAATTTTTTTAAAAAAAGGAAAGAACATACTAGCAACAGACGAAGAGATTTTAAATAAAGTGTCTTATTACCTATTCGATTTGAACGCTGCAACGTCATTCAGAGAAATAAATAAATGGAGACTCTCAGCTCCATCTATTGACTTAGTAACGGAAGGTTTATTTTATTTTAGTTAAAGGAATTAATGTTTCATCATTTCTTTTTTCATTAAAGTTTCAATAGTGCAGTTGTTTTTGGGAAATTCACAATGGTTTAAATTTTTAATAAAATTATTTGTTGCTTTTATAAATGAAATTTGGGTATTACAAACTATTTTAAATTCATTAATTTGTGAGAAAATTAAATTTCTGAAAATTTTAGGGATAAGATTAGAATGATAATTACAGAGTTTAATTATTTCAAAGCTGATTTCGTCTCTTATCACAAAAACCAACTATTGTTTTATTATTAGTAATTTCGACTCTTAAATCCAATATATACGTATATGTGTGTGTGTACAACTTGCTATAAGTGCTTTTGAGCACTTTAGCGAATATTTATTTGCATTATGTATATGTTTATATATATATATATATATATATATATATTAGCATTATAAGACAAGTTAAAAGGATTACAACAGAAGCAAAATTACAACAAATAGAAAACGAATCTGGCCTTTCAAAGGATTCAAGGATTTCAAAGGAGACAAGGATTCAAAATAAGGGGTTTTTTTTTCTGTGAGGAATCAGACAATGTCCAACTGTATTGACTCCTCGTCGTGATATCTCTCTCTCTCTCTCTCTGTGTGTGTGTATATATATATATATATATATATATATAGAGAGAGAGAGAGAGAGAGAGAGAGAGAAAATTTGGTAGTCTAATAAACCAAGGACCAAGGCTAGGGTGTTTCCCCAGCAGAATTTTCTCACATATTTCCTAATGAAGGTATTATCCTCCACTCTCACATAAAATGGTTTGTCTTATAAAAGGCTGTGAGTGCTCAGATGTTTATATTCAGGCTCCCTTATATGAGAGTTGTGTAATTCGTAATACGATGCAGAAATCCAATATTTTTGTGTTATTAACCGCGGAATACTTGCGATGTATTGTTAGAATAGAGTTTATTGGTGTGTCATATATGGTGATCAATCGCTGGGATGCGATCAATACGTAAGTGCTTGAAAATCAAATATATATATTTAGGACATATTTTCTCAGGCCAATTGAAATCAAAATTTATCAGAAAACTACAATTTTGTTCAAGACATCACAACTAAATTAGTTTGTATTTATTTAAGTTGTTACATATTTCTGTTAACATATTGAGTCATTAAATATTTTTGTTAACATATTAAGTCATTACATATTTATTTAAGTCGGTACATATTTAAGTCTGATATTTATTTAAGTCGTTACATTTTGGATGTTAATCGAGTTTACATGCATGCAAAAGAGCAAACAGATGGACGGTCAACTCTTTGACAAACGTGGTAAGAAATTTCATACAGACATACAACCTAAAATTGAAGCCACAAGTTAACATACCGAATTTTATTACTCCAAATCATTGATTTTATGAATTATTACTTTTAACTGCATACTGTCCGTCGACCTAACCGACAGACAATCAACTGTTTGGCTAACATAGAACAAAATTTCCTAAATATTTACATTTTAGATGATAAGTCTCTGTACTAAATTTGATCTACCTAGCTTCTTAGTTTGCAGCTATCAGGTTCGCTGATCTCAGGCAACAGACCAGACTGACAGACCTCTTTAAAATGGATTTCGTACCAAAATTCCTTGACAGCTACAAATTTGATGCAAACTTATATAACCAAATTTCATTCAATTGGAGCATTGCATTTTTGAGTTTTAACATTCTGTCAGACAAATGTAATTCAAAAGATGGATTTTTAGGACTCTAGGAGGTCTAAAACATGGATATCCGGCAAAATTTCCAATTTGAATTTTTTCGAATTTGGACTTAATATACATTTTTCTTATTTTTTGCTTTTCCTACTAGAAAATAAAACACTAAATTTAAAAAAACTGAAATAGCAGTGCCAACTTTTTGATCAGCTTTGAAATATTCTTTTAAAATATTCACTCTTTAAAAACCTTAGGGAGATCTAAAATATAAAAATTCGTTAAAATTTTGAAATCGAATTTTTTTAACGACTATAACACTTTCTCCTTCTTTACTTTCCGTACTAGGAAATAAAAGCACTAAATTTAAAAAAAGAAAATAATAGTGTCATTGCTTAGAACTGTACTAAAATATTCTTTTTTAAAAAATTCCACTTTTACATCCATCCACGACAGTTCCTTTTTAATACTTAATTCACAGCAGCTCCGATTTTACAATCGGAAATAAAATCGAGTTTCTTCATAAACAACTGATGCATTTCTCCTATACAAAAAATATAAAGAGGCAATCATAAAATCGTCGCTGTAACAATCGAGAAGCGAATTCTTTTCTCGAAAGAAATGGATACAATTGCATTCCTCCTCATAAAATTTCCCGAGTGAAAACTCTCCCAAAGTTTCCTTTTGATGAGACCATTCAACTCCGTGCAGCCCATAAAATCCAACCAGCCCGAAACGGCTAGTTTGTTATAATCCGTTGTTTATGGGCGCAAAGCTCTCGGAGGAGGAAACTTAAAGCGGGGAAATTGGGGCTCCGTTGTTTACTAAAACTGGTTTGACGTCAGAGGAATGAAACGTTATGGGGGGTGAGAAACACCGCAAATTGGCATTTCTGAGCCGAGAGAAATGGCTCTGTGTATTTTCGCAAGTGCTTTCCTAAGAGCTTCGGCTATTAAAGTGAGGTTTCTTGGAAGTAAGTAATTTTTAATAAAAGGATGTCAAAAACAACCAGTTGTGGGAAAATGAAGAAACTTAGTATAAGTATTATGTGAGAAGAAGAAATATTTACAATAACAGCTAAGACTTCAGTAAGCCCATAACTACTTTTGACCTATGAGTTTACTAATGATATTTTTGACCTATGACTTTCTGCTTTATTTAGAATTTCTAGGAATTTTCTAAAGTTTAAGTCTGTTACTTCTTATGTGATAAGAATAAATACTTAGAAAAGCAAATAATTTCGTAAACGCATAGGCACTTTTGACCCATAAGTTTACTAATAGTATTTTTGACCCATGACTTTCTGCTTTGTTTAAAAATTCTAGGGATTTATTAAAGGTTTCTCCTGTTACTTTTTATGTGATAAGGAGAAATATTTGTAATAGCAGCTAACCCCTTAGTAAACCGATAGGCACTTTTGACCTATAAGTTTACTAACAGTATTTTTGATCCATGACTTTCTGCTTTGTTTAAAAATTCTAGGGATTTATTAAAGGTTTCTCCTGTTACTTTTTATGTGATAAGGAGAAATATTTATAATAGCAGCTAACCCCTTAGTAAACTGATAGGCCCTTTTGACCCATAAGTTTACTAACAGTATTTTTGACCCATGACTTTCTGCTTTGTTTAAGAATTCTAGGGATTTATTAAAGGCTTCTCCTGTTACTTTTTATGCGATAAGACGAAAAAAGTACGATAGCAGCTAACCCTTCAGTATATGCATAGGTACTTTTGACTCATAGGTTTACTGACTGTATTTTTGACCCATGACTTTCTGCTTTGTTTAGATATTCTAGGAATGTATTAAAATTTATGGCTGTTATTTCTTATGCCTGAGGGGGCGAGCTAGAAGTAGAAAATTAGAGCAGAAATCAAAGAGTTAATGTATTTTATTTCTTGCTAGAAGGGTGGGTCAAATTGACCCCTGCATATCCCAGCTTTTGATTCTTTTATTGTTATGGCTATAACAGCGTATGAATTTCACTGGCGACAGAGATACTAGGAGATTAGAACAATAGTCAATGAATCAATGTATCTTTTTCCTTGCGGGGAGGTTGTAGGGTGGACGTAAAAATAACCTCTGAGTTCTCTGACGTTTCAGACACCTTTGATGTTAAGGTTATGTCAGAGGACGAAATGACCAGCAAAGAATCAGAGATCTTCTCAAGCGTATTCCTATTCAAAGATAAAAAGATGATAGCTCTGCTGATAAAATTTCGGAAAGTGATACACGACACGGAATTAGAATTGATTACTCTAGAAAATCAGATTGAAAGTCAATTTCTGCTCGTGGACAAAAAAAATAGCAAATCCTTTTATAAAACTCATTATTTTATAACATGAATAATTTCTCCTGAAATTGATGTACAGAATTCTTTTTATTTAAAATGAGGAATGATACAAATTCTTTTTAACTATATATACATGAAAAAATGAAAGACGACAGTTATGCAGTTTCAAAGTTGTGTGTTTAATGTAGACTTTACTGAATGCTAGAGTACACCGGGGTCATTTTAACCCTTGCGTGTGCTTACGTTTTAGATTCTTCTAATGTTATAGCTATGACAGCGAAAGAAGGTGGAAGCAACGATTGAAAGATCATCCTGCAAGCATTTTTATTGATAGACAAAATGATGACAGTTAGACTTTATCAAATAATGATGAAATTTTGGAAATTGATCATGATGCAGAGTTAAAACAAAATGCAAATTCTGAGTATTCTAGAAAATAGGATCAAATCTTTTCCCATCCCGAGTAAAAAAAACTAATCCTCGTAAAATGCGTTATGTTTTAATGTAAATAAACTGTGTTAAAATTTAAGTTATTAATTCATTTTATTCTGTAAGAAGGATGCTAATAATTTTTAATGCGTTTTTAATAATGTTTGTAAAAATGAAAGACAAAATTTACGAATTTTCAAAGATGTTTAAACTTATATTAACTATATTAAAATTAATTAAATTGTATTTTATATTAAATAAAAACCGTATGAAAATTACAGAATTTATTATTCTTTTAATATTTTTTGTGCCGAAAAAAAATAACTTGCATAAAAAACAGTGTTTTTATCAATTTAAAAAAATCAAAATGTAGATAAAATGATGAACAATTGTAAATGTATGGGCTTTTTAAACTTTGGAAAAAAATCCTTCAAAATTACATATTTATTCTAACATTTTTATAATTCGAAAGAATTTTCAGTTTTTCCGCATTTTTTTTCCTAGAATATACAACAATGATTATATATAGTGAAGGATATATTATTTCTGCAATCTGTTTCTAAGTGAGAGTGTTTGGGAAAGAGACATATTTTAGTTATTTTCACATTTCAGATTTTTGTTTATTCCTACACAATGCATCAAAGATTATATATAATGAAGAATAGATTGTTCCTGTAATATATTTTTGTGTGAGAGTGTTTGGGAAAAGGACTTATTTGAGGGAAAAAAATTTAAATTTGCCGTAGTATTTAAAAACACATTAAATTATAAAATATTTTAATGGTATATAAAGTTTTTACTTAAATATTATTTTAAAATTTAAAAAAAATATTACTTCAAATAGCATTATTTAAAAAAGCCCTTAAAACAGAGACTACAAATTTTTATGCATTTTCATTCAATCGGGGAATCGGTGTTTGTTTTTCCAAGGAATGAAAGGAGGAAGCAAGCAAAATACTAACACTGAAAAAGCATATGCGAAATGTAGCAGCTGACTATTTTTCAAAATGAAATTAATGGCATGGTGTTTATGGTGCTTTTAAGCGATAAGCCTGTTATTTCCTTTTTGCGTGTTTTGGAAACTTCAAACTCCATTTGTCTTTGAACAACAAAAACTTTATTTCTGAAGCAGAACGGAAAAACAACTTTTTTTTATGCGAACGCACAATTTGGATCATCAAACCTTTTTTTTTTTTACAAAACATTGTGATAAAAAATGGAAATAGTAAATATCTCCACATAGATATAATTTTAAAAACAACATTTTTATTATTTGACATCAGGCGATGGAAAAAATGTCTTAAAAAATATATGTTTAGAAGAGTTACCACGCCAATATTCGTTCTCAAATCTATTTACATAGTGAGTTTTTGCATTCGAAACTAACAACAAGTAATTAAAGACTGAGAAAGTTGTTCTTCCCAAAGTATTTCAACCCTCGGGGGAAAAAACCTCGTAATTGGAGATGAGATGCTGCTGGCATGGTGGCTGGATCTCGCCAATCTGATGGGTACAATAAAGGTGGGGGATCTGACTCCCCCTTTCGATGATGGGATCTACTTCCTACGGAGAGGGTTGTGCCATGGCCGGTGAGGGTCCTTAGGACTCAACCACAGATCCCGCCAGTGTTGCTGTAGCGGTGGTCTGATCATTCAGCATTTATTTCCGAGTGCCTTCGGGCGGGATGGAGTGTCAGTAATATGGCCTCCAAAAAAATTTCAGCATATACACTGATGAAAAAAAAAACTCCCAACACTAGGAAGGAGCTGTGCTAGATAAACGAAATTTGGTAGGCGTGTTTATACATCTGAAAAATGACGTCGATTCAAATTTCGAGCTACGCGTGTAAGTGTGGCGCTAGTAGCGACACTATGAACATGCAAATGAGGTTTGCTTTAAATAAGCGCTGTAAGGTTCGTGATCGTTATTTACAGTTGAGATTTAACGTAGTGGGTTAATGTTAGTCAAGGATGCCTCTGAGAAGACGAAGAAGCCATTATCAACAGCTCACTGAGTTTGAACGAGGTCGTGTTGTAGGGCTACGAGAAGGTGGGTTTTCTTTCCGCGATATTGCTGAAATACTTGGCAGGAATGTATCTACTGTGCATGAGTATTGGCGGCAGTGGTCAAGGGAAGGTACTGCCTCAAGAAAACCAGGTTCCAGGCGTCCACGTGGTACTACTGAGAGGGAAGACCGTCGTATTCGGCGTATGGCTGTGGCTAATCGTACAGCGTCTGCAGCTGAAATTCGAGCTGCAGCTGGCACCACAGTGACACAACGAACTGTTACAAATCGGTTACTTCAAGGACAGCTCCGAGCCAGACGCCCTGTACAGTGCATTCCACTGACTCCAGACCACTGCCGTTTGCGACGTGAGTAGTGTCAAGCTAGAGCTCATTGGAGGACGGAGTGGAGATCTGTTGTGTTTTCTGATGAAAGCCGGTTCTGCCTTGGTCGCAGTGATAGCCGTTTGTTGGTTAGAAGGAGGCCAGGTGAACGCCTGCTAGTGATCTGTCTGCGGCCTAGACACACAGGGCTTACTCCTGGAGTTATGGTTTGGGGAGCAATTTCGTATGACAGCAGGAGCACTCTCGTGGTTATCTTGAAATGGCTCTTCTCGCCAATGGCTCTACCTGTGATTTTGAAACTTTAATTAATTAAATATGTTACCTAGACAAATGTATTCCTAAAACTTCATTACTGTACAATAATTTTTTCTTGGTGTTGGGATTTTTTTTTTCCATCAGTGTATATCTAATAAAGGAATATTATTCAATACCTAAATAAGGTGCTGTTCCTCTCCGAAATTTCGAAAAACAGTGAATACCACGTATCCTCAAATTTTTATTTTTACACAATAATTTTGTACTTCCTAGTATAATAAGATAGTATAGATCAATGTATAATAATAAGAAAAGCAGATAGATGCATATTAGTTCACATGGCTTTGGCAAATAGTAACTTCGAAAACTACTTATCAGTTCTAAATATTTTTATTGAATCTCGCTTTCTGTCACTTTGGTGGTGATGGTATAGTGAATAATTGTATGTGCGTGCATGCGCCTTTTGTGTACATGTATGGACGTGGGTGTGAAAGAGTGTATGTATGCATTATATGAACATGCGCGTATGGGGGCATGCGTATCTGTACGCTCATGAAAGAAAGAAAGCATGTGCTTGTATGAGTGAGTATTCGCACATTATATTTTCGTGTCTGTGCATTTGCGTGTCTGTTTGTATGAATGTGCGGGTTTGTGTAAGTATTGTGCATTGTGTATTTTTGTGAAAGTAACGTGCATTGTGCATTCACGTGTGTTTGTGTGAAGGTGCGTGTTTGTGTAAGTAACAGGTGTGCATACAAGTATATATGGTGAGTTTGCTTGTGTATGTGGGAGTGTGCGGGTCTATACATATATCTATCGTGAGTTTGCGTGTGTGTGTGTTGTTGGCAGTTAAATTGTTGCATACAGCTGATTTTAAACTACCCAAAACTCGAATATGTGTTTTGAGTGGCTTTTCCACAATTTGATGCAGAAATACAATTTCACTATTGTGTATAACGTGTGCTATTTTCTGTCATATGCCAAACTTCATTTTTTTAAATCATTGCGTTTTTTAATTGTTGAGTCTACATACATGAGAAAGTGCATTCAAATAGACGATTAACTCCTTGACCACTTTCGTTGCACATCATATACAGATCTTTAAAGTTACATAGTAAAACCTTTGTACTAAAATTTGTTTACCTAACTCTTTCTATTTTTTAGTTAGTGTGTTCTGTCGTTCTTGGCGTTCGTGTCACTTTGCCAAGACTTTATATTAGAAAATTTCGTTCCAAATGTGAGAAGGACAACTTTGTGCAAAGTCATCTAATTTGCTAGAAATATACAAATTTGTTGTATTAGAAATTGCAATCTTCAAATCGACTTTGAATTATTGTTTATAGGCAAGTCTAAATAGGGGATAATCGTCAAAGTCTCAGGTTCATTATCTTTTTTTTTTTTTTTGATGATCCAATATGCCTCTAGATATAATGGATTTTCCACAACTTTCTTTACTTTGTCAAAGAAACTATAAAACCCAGTGCCAAAAATGAAGTCAGCCAATCTTATAGACGATTAGTCAGTATTGAGACAAGTACGGTGTCAATAGTAAGTCGGCAGCCAATTTCAGTTAAAATAAGTGGTCAGTAGAGAGTAGCAGAAGCTTGGAAGGTTTGAATACTTATAAGAAGTCTTTTTCCCGCGTATTTCACAGTGAATACTTTGCGCTTTTAAAGTTGTTTTTTACAGGTTTTTTGTTTGTATACCACAGTTTACGGTAAGTGCCGTAGTTGTGCACTTTTCTATTGTGTAGTACCTGTTTGTATGTTCTTACTATCTTGTAGAATAAAACATGGTTATTCTTACTGTGCTGATTGGGCTTGTTCACCATATACTCTCTGCACAGATTTTTGATTTGTGAATAAAATTTTCACTTCATGAAAACACCTTAGGAAATAATTTTAAATTTTCTTCTGCTTTTTTTTTTCTTTCTTTCTAAAATTCGCCTGAAATAATCTTTTCCGGCAAATTAGCTCTTAGTTAATCTGATAATGATGTTTTTGTGACTTATGCTTACATTTTTTCAAGTGAAGAAAAGCGTTTTATAAAGTTAAATTTGCGAATTATATTAGCTATGCAGCAATAGCATAGTTTTGCCTTGAAGAAACTGACTGATAAACTGTCGTTTAAAAATGGTGCTGCTTTTGCAAAGCTTCTTAGATTAAAAATAAATTATTCTTTAATCTAAGAAGCTTTAATTAAAAATAAATTCAATTCAAACATATACATATTTGAAGTATGTAGGTGTATGCATGTACATTCAAACACATATATATTCAAGTATGTATGTGTTTGAAGAATTCACACCCATACATACTTGACGAATAAATTAGAATGGAATTTTGTTAATTCAAAATTATGGGAGTATAACCAAAAAATCGATTTGTTAAGAAAATGCCACAATTTTTTTTACACATGACAAAAATAATTATTATCATGTGAGAACATGACCCTGTTTTCGTTAGGAGGTTTTGAATAATTGAAGGCAACAAATAATCGAAGCTCGAGATGTGAAAGCAAAAATTGTTTAAACCTCAAAATGTGAAGGCAACAAATTATTAAAGCCTCATTGCGAAGACAAAAAATTACTGAAGCCTCATTGTGAAGACAACAAATTGGCGATTTATCTCTTTTATCATGTGAGAAAATGATATTGTTTCACTTGAGGTTTTTATTTTTAATTGTTTTCATTCTTAAAATATAAATAATAAAAAATTCATGATATAAATAATAAATTAGTAAAAATGGATTTTCAAGTAATTATAATTGTAAACAAAAAAATCCTAAATTATTTGAAATTTTTTCCATTAATAAGTTAATAAAATTAATAAATAAAACCCGAAACTATTCATGAACAACCGAATGATTTAGATTAATTTTAAAATAGTTAACAATCTATTAATATGTTTTAAAGATAAACATTTTTACTCAATATTTTCTATTAAAGAAATAACTATATGCTAAATTTAATGGTTCTATATTCGCCTACCTCGTAGTGTACTTTGAATTCTTTTTATATCATACAATTATCTGAAAATATGCCATCTTAAAACTATGAACAGATTAAAACCAATGTTTTCTAAAATACAAAATTGTTTATTTGAGTAATAAATGTTTGTTTTTCTACGAATTCGTACTGCATCAATGTTGAATAGTACTTACATAAAGATGCCCATAGGTGCTATTTCACGATAATAAAACGAAATTCTTTAAAAGGATAATTGGCTCTTGTTTGCATAACTGCTTCTAATCTATCCATTCTAAACCACCTGCAACTTTTACCCCAAAGGGAAACTGAAGTAATATGTCATTGTTTTTTTTTTTAATCTTTTTCTCCTTCTCCTAAAACATTTTCCTTCACACTCATGAAGCATTGTTACTGATAAATAGTTGAGATCCATTTAATATGCCACATTATACATCATTCGAAACACGCCATTTAAAAAATAAAAACGAAAATTAGAAAAGTTTGCAAAACAAGAATGAAATAAACGCCTTCAATCGGATGATTATACAGTACAATTCCTAGAAATGTTTTTTTTCTAGAACCAGATCAATCACTATTACCAGGTGTCATTCCTAGAAGAGTTTGTTTGAGAAGTTCGTGTCATTTGAATTTCAATGCGCCGTTTAGAGCCAATAATTGTAGCAAAACTTTTCGAACTCTGAATTTAAATTGTGAACTCTATTCATCTTCTGAGCGAGAAATCTTCTTTGTGTCTGCAAGAGGAATAGGTACAAAGTTTCTGACATTAAAATAAGTTTGCGAAACTGATTTGAATTTTAAGCAAGTTGTTTGGGTATTCTACAGCATAGTAGATCAGAGCAGGGTAACAAAACTTTGAATCATTTTAACCTTCAAGAAATTGTAGAAAATATTCATAATTAAATAGGATTTTTTTTTAAATTTGAAAAATAACCAAAAACTGTTTTTAAAAAATGCGTTTTCATTAATGTGTCCTAAATTGAGGTTAGTTGGACCAAAAACGAAATTATTTTTTTATATATTTCTTGCTTTTAAATGAAAACACTGATTGTTCTAATAATCTAATTTTTAGGATATTTCCTCTTTTATAAACAACTGCTTGCCTAATTATCCTGAGTTATCTCGGGTTCGTATTTATTGCAATTAATTTTTATTCCGAGAAAACTCGGGTGAAACAGAATTTGTCACTTCGATTTGTCATATCACCGTTTCACTCGACCTGAAGGAAATGAAAAGAAATATTCAGATTTGATTGGCAGTTTGTGAAGTTGCGTTGGTTTCGCGGTTATTTTGGCCGTATTTGTCACATGTTTTTAATATTTCTTTCTGAAATTAATTAATAAAGTACTTTTTAAACATTATCTCAAATTTTGAATTGAAAATTGTAGAGCTTTATAACATGAAGAACGTAACTGCAGAAGCCTCCTAAAATAGTTACAGGTATGAAATAATTGAGCATTATAAATTACATGCAAATAATTTGTATTATAGGCTATATTTATGTATTATAGGCTGTAATTTAAGTTGCATGGATAACAAGGCATGTAATATTACATTAGTTAGATGGATAACAATATATGTGTTATAAATCACAAGTATATGTATGTGACGAAATGAATTAAACTTTAATTGATTTGCAAAGATTTATCTTAATTCAGCCCATATAAACTTCATTCTAAAATATTCTCTGTCAACATATCTGCGCGTTTCTTCTCTTTTTCCTTCACTTTTCTTTTGCTCTCCACTTCCTTGGCGCAGTACGGCCAAATATGGCTATTGTTCCATTAAGCTACAGAAACCAAACCAAACCAATACTCTCCACTTCCTTTGTTTAACTAATTATTGCACTCTGATATGACAATTTACCTCTAATATAGCACAGGGCATAAACGCATTATATAAAAAGCTAATTTATTCTCAAATTTGATTCAAAACATTTTTTTTACAAATTTTAATCAATTTCAATCTCAGACAATAGTATTCGCTTTAATTCCCCCATGAAAAATATACTGAATATTCGAAAATATATATATATATATAAAGCCTACATAATTTAATTAAATATTAACTCCTCTCTTTGCCCTCCTCTAGTATTCTATCCTTAATTATTAGATCTACTCCATTGTTAACTTAGTAATAATCATTGATTATATTTCAGTTACTATTGGGTGTAGAATGCTTCAACAGTCACTCTTAGAATTGTTGTAAGGAGAAATATTATTGTTTAATGTTAAACAATCGCACAAAATACAGACAATATAATAGATGAAACAATGAATCCATCTTCTGCTGCTCTGTTAAGAATCATTTCTCTTTTTGCAACTGATCGTTGTGTGACTTTTTTTGCTGAGCTATGCTTGGTGCGTTGTGTTTCATTGGATGGGTCGTCCTATGGGCGATCTTGGAACTGTTGAAATATTACATGTTCCCCCACTTACCCTCAATCGGAGATCTGTTTTTCGATCCCGATTCGGATCAAGATGTTGATACACCATCTGATCCACCTGCGACTAGAGTAGAATCCGTCCCAGTGGTTCGCTCCTACATGGTATTTAGGATATGCCAGGCGTTAGAACTTCCAGCGAAGCTGGCTCCATCTGCTACCCAGAAGTCAGAAATCACTGTTGTAGAATCCTACGCGGTCTACAAGCTGTGCTCTGCTCTGGGTTTGCCTGCACGGATGGCTCCTGTCGGAGTGCCAGTAGTAGAATCGTTTGCGATCTACCAGTTCTGCTTAGCCTTGGACATTCCAGTGAGATACCGGTCGCAGGAAGATGCAGTTTAACATCAAAATTGTCGTCGGCTGCCCGATGCAGTTTTCAGATCAGAACTGTCTTCGGATGCAGAGATGGAGGGTGGGTGGGCGGGGAACAATAGTAGCCCACCTCCACGTGGTGTTCCCTGGGCAACGGTGCAGTTCCTTGGAACTGTATCGGCTAAGAGGCTACTAAAGTATGAAACAAATAATGAGCTTATTATCTAGTGTGACAAAACTACACACCTAATTTTTGATTTCACGTTTTAATGCTACAAAATTTCATTACAAGCATCAAATTCAGAACATGTATTTATGATAGCAACAACTGCAAAGTTTTTTACATATACATAAGATTCATATATTTTTTATCCTAAAAAATAAAATAGAATTTAAAATATGTATTTGAAAAATAATTATTGTAGAACGCACATGCAGAAAATCTGTAAGTTGGCAATCATAAATCTGATGGAAGATGAATCTTCTAAAGACTTGAATTTGAAAAATTATAAAGACAAAAAATTACAAATTGATAACATAATTTGTCGCCATTTATTTATAGCCGGTTATGACAAAGTAAATTAAAGGCCTTATTTTCAGAGCTGGCCTTCTCTTCAAAAGCGACTGGGTGCAAGAAGTAATATGGGACCCTAATTTTTCTGCAAAACAAAATAAATAAATGAATGAATAAAAATAACATATTGATACATATTTATTAAATGCTGGATTTCTTTTCTTCGCTAATACACTAAATACACTAATTACTTAATAATAAATACGGTTTCTTTTCTGATGCTTAATACAGTAAGTGCATTTAAGCGTTCTGAACAGATGGTAGATCGATAGTAATTCTTTATTGATTTTAATTTGCTTAAAGAGCGCTCAGCAATTGCTGTAGTAACTGGCAACGTAAAGAAAAATCTTAACATAATTAATACATTTAGAAACAGCTCATTATAATTATTATTTAATATGCATTGCAATATGTCTTGTACGTTTTTTACGTCTCTTTTATTCAAAATCAAATCCCATAACAAACAAATTTCTTGGCTTAGGTTTGTATCTACATCTGCGTTATAAAAATTCATTAAGTTTTTGGAACATTCCTCTAATTCATATTTTTCTAAAATAGTTATATCAGTGGTTAATTTGAACTTAGAGCTATTTGGTATATTTTTAAACTTATCTTCTATTTGTACAAGAACAGTATCAATTACAGTGTTAAAAATATAACATCTAGATTCCTCTACCGGGTTTTTTTTATAACTTCAAAGCATAATCTTTTCATTTTTTTTTTTTTTTTGAATTCGTTTTTCAGGAAAATTTTCAAATTGTGTGCGAGGACTTTTGATTCTTCTAAAATCGTGTTAAAGTTTTTTTCTTAAATTCTGGATTTCAGTTTTGAATTTATTGACTAAATTGAAATTCGACCCAAGAACAATTGTTTCTGCTTGAAATAGTTTATTGATGGCGTTAATTTTGGAAAATATTACAAACCATACTGTTAAACATAAATTAAAGGACATTTTTTTGCACTTTATAAGCTTTTGGCTTCGGATACTGTTGCATTATCGTTACTGATATCATTTAAATATCAATAAATTCTTCTAAGATATTACCAGTTTGTTCAAATTGTGTATACACTGCTTTCATCTAATCTATTTTAGCTTCCCAACAAGTGTCACCTAAAGGTTTAAGAGTAATGTTTAAATGCTTTACAGAACTTCCCATCTTTTTCCCTTTGCTGGAATTAAGCAATAAAAACATTTTACTATCCCAAAATGTTTTTTGCTATATATACTGCTGAATGAATCATCACAAATTAATAAATTAAAGGAATGTGAAAGAACGAAACTTAAATTGCGTACGGATTTGGAGAAAATATTCTAGAATTCACTCCTTTATATTTCCCTTGCATGTTACTACCAGTGTCATATGCTTGCCTTCTACAATTCATAAAACTAGCTCGGTAAATCTTTTGAATGGATTTTTTGTTAGTCCTTCAGTTGCATCAATTACTTCAATAAACCCTATAAGTGTATACTTAATCTGTATACTTTCTTGTATACTTAATCTGACTCGTTTACAGTTAGCGTTTTCTTTTAAAATTTTACGCAACTAATAATGATTGAGGTTTGTTCCTTATGGTAAATATCGTGTGCAATACCTTTGAATACTCTAGTACATGGCTGCTTTCATTTCATGTTTACTTTTGTTAAAGACCTTATTTCTTAATGCAGAGATAATTTGTTCTTTTGAGCTATGTGCTAAAAGGCCCAATTCTATTTTTCGCATTTCTTATTTTGTTTATATAATCGGTTAGTACCAGATCGTATTTACTTAATAATTCTATCAAACATAAAAAATTTCCATTATTAGGCTGTCCTTTTATTACGCGATTTCCTCGAAGTGGAAGATCAGACAAATAAAATAATTTAACTTGTTTTGCTTTTCCAATAGTTAAACGTAAATTTAGTCGTTTTAGCACTTCTTCACAAGCAATAAACGAACTAAAATAAAAACTAAAAGGTTCAAGATCTTGGATTACAGATTACAGCTTCCTCCAATTATTATAGCAACCATAAATCATGTAGTTTGGACATTTCTTCTTCTTCTGAAAAAAAGTATACAAAAGCAACAAAAACACGGATTTTTGTGTTTTTAAATAAATTAACCATCTTTGAAGTTGGATTTCATCATTTTGACATTTTTAAAAAAAACACGTAGTGAAAAATAATAGCTTAGCATTTTAGCAAAAAAAAAATCACTTGTGTTGTACAGGTCTGCTTTAACTCAAAATATTCTAAATTTATCAGTTATAATACTTGGCCGAAACCAGAAATCCTTTATACTCTCTATTGAAACTGCTCGGGATGTTTTGAAAAGGAGTTTTGCTGGCCGGCAATTACCTCCACTAAATAAGGAAATCCAGTGGTATAGTGGTAGCATTCTCAAAGCATATGTCTAAGACTCAATCCTCAGGCTGACTGAACATTTCATTCCTTCAACGGGTTAATAAATTGAAAGCCAGGCATGCTTGGGTACTAAACAATTTGGGTTCCATTGTAGCCCGACCACATAACCGGAGCATATGTCATGCATCCAAGGGCCCACGGTCAAAAAACCACATACGGGCACATTTGGCCTTGGCCCTCATGGGCTGTCTTGCCATTAAACTTAGTTTTAAATAAGGAAAGCATCGTTCTTACACTAAGGACTAATTTTATTAGCAGCTTCCCAATAACTGTATGTTTGCAAAACATTATTATTGTGCGAATCATGCCCATATGAGTGGAATCCCTTCATGAAGACCATATCCTGAAATTACCAAAATACCTGCAGGAGGTAACTACATTTGTTTCACTTTTGCATATTCTGCTAAAAATGACCATTTTGTACCTCGAGCACTATTATAATCCTCCTGAATTTCAAAGCATAATAAATTATCATGTAGTGTCTTCACTATCTGGCATTACCGTAAAAGCTCTTTATTCGCGGTTCCATAAATATGCCGCGAATACAGAAAGCGTTAATATGGAATGGTAATTTATATGGGATTATAGGGGATACGTTCCTAGATGACAAAATAATATATATATAATCAATTTAATTGAAGTTTTTGAACATTTTGATTAATTGTCTTAAGGCTTAGGCAATGGTCTGAAGAATTTTGTAATTTTCTCTTGCTTGGCAGTTTTTAAAAGCTCTTTCCATTCAGACTGGTACGCAGCAGTCACGTTAGCAATTTGCCTCTTAAAAATAATACTTCGTTCCATAGACGGATCAGTGTTCATAAGGAAATCGCAAAGCTCATTTGCCATTTTTACACCTTCACTAAGATTTTTCAAATTAAATGTCACGTTCCCAGTGATTGTTGAAGCCTCTTCTTCAATGGGCTGTGAATTTAACATTTCCTCCAAGTCGGTTTCAGTGAAATCTTCATCTTGCGATTCAAGCAATTCCTGAATGTCAATTCATTCTATCTGTTCGAACCCATCTCGTCCTATTCCATTTGCGATTTCGGCTATGTTTGCCTTTTGCGTTTAACAACATATTTTAGGCGAAGTTGTAATAAGATCTATTTTACTTTTTTTATTTGCCCGTTTGATGGCATTTACAAAGGATATCTGGTTGGATACCTATTGTAATCCTTTTATTATGATAGATTACGTACTTATGAGATCCGCGAATAAAGAAATGTTTAGCCGCGAATATAAGAATTGTGTCGCATTTTTTTAAATCCGCGAATAGTGAAAACGCGAATGAAGGAAGCGCGAATATGGAGCTTTTACTGTATTTTATCTTCACTATACATACCACCAGTCTTGCTTTATTATGCGCTATATAGTCGTTTGAAATCCATCCATAGCAACTGCCCTCCACTGTATTACTTTTTCATACACATTCCCATTAAAATGCCACAGGCATTCGATTATTCGACTAAATCACAAATCCGATATCGCTGTCCTAGATTGAAGATCATTCATTCACTACATTTTATAGAGTTCAAAGATTAAACTTCAATCTCTACTGTCATTCTTTTGATAGATTATTCAAAGAATCGCTTCAAAAACAAAATTTGAACGCCATCACTTCCCTTCTAATTACAATCGATACGGATGTATTTATCATTTTGACAGTTTAATGACTGCACCTTCAGTTTCTTAGTTTCAGCGAACTTCGAAAAAAATCTGTCAATGTGTTTAAAAAAAATAACGGGAGGTAATAATTATGTATTTTCTGAGACATTGAAACAGAATTGCTTTCATTTTTGCTTTCAAGCAGACGTCTTCTCTGTTATTGATCCGAATGAAGCGAAAGTCGTAAACATTGAAACTGCGATTATATGCTGACAAAACTGACTGGTTTTATGCGATTGTTGCAATTGACGATGCAGTTTCTTTAGTTATCTGTCAAATGAAATGATTTATAAAACTGTTTATGCACTCCAATAAAGGATTAAAATAACATCATTCCTCACGAGGTTTCTTTTTTTTTTCAGTCTTCTGCTCTTTCAATTTTTATGATGTTTTATATTATGGTTCGATTAAAAGCAATAATATTTGCAATGACTTTTTTTATTTCGTTCTAAATAATATAGATAGCTTTATAATTTATTGTTATCATCGAAAAAATGTCCTGATATTTCAGTGAATTTACGACTTCTATTTTCATACTTTACTTAACACATTAAAGGCGTCAGTCGTATTACTACTATTTATCTCGCGTTACCTAGCATACTTTCGTCAAGATGCCCCGCCTTTAATGTGTTAAGATGTAATCAAATGTGAAATAAGGCACAATTCAAATAAATATATACCATTTTCACTGAAACATAAAGTTAAAGTCCCAGGTTTTTTTTTTATCGTGGGAGAACATGATGTTGCTTTCTTTTGAAGTTTTTTAAGTCTCAAAATGCGTAGACAACAAATTGGCAATTTATCGCTTTTAAGATTTCCGCTTTTAGGGTTATTAGATAATAATACAGAAGCTTGTCACATTTGGTGATTTATCACCAACTTAAGTTACAATTTGATTTCTAAATTATTCATTCTCTGAATGCTTACGAATTATCTTAGTTAATTTAAGACAATCCAGTAAGAAGTTTAAACCGCGATATATATATGATAACTTGAAATTTGCGATCTTAGATTTCAGTTTTTTGACCAAATGATTCCATAGATTTCTCTCAAATTGCTCTTGCAAATTAAATGGAAAATTGAGAAAAATTATAGTAAAGATTTTGTGGCAGTCAAATAGATTATTATTTTTTATTAATTAAAAATACATTTCTGGTTTGCAGGAATGGCATTATACCATTGGCATAGCATCGATATGGCGGCATCTAACTTTCTTTTATAAAAGGTATATAAAAAAATCAAAACTCTTATAAAAAAGGATATTTAACTCTGGGTCATTGTAAGTTAGTGATACTTGAAACTTTTTTTAAATCTTAAAATTATTTTGGATATCTTATTTTTTAAATTGATTCAAAATTTCATTGCCCGTTTTTAATGCTCAATGGATATTGAAATTTACAGTTGAAAATAAACAGCTCTTTACACCATATTGTAAGCACATATTTCAATTACTATTTATAAAATTTAATTAATTTTTTTATCAATATTTAAAAATTAATCATAATTTTATGCAAAACAACTTTCTACTTTTCAAGAAATTTTTTAAATTGCCTCTACTCGTCCAAGACATTTTTTAAGGTTTAAGGTTTAATTTTTCAAGAGACTAAAAGATGTTCATGCTCTTTGGGACAACAGAGTTTATTATTTTAATTTTAGCACAAAAAATGTGGTGTTTAAATACGTGTATATTCCTGGTGTCATCCTAAACAATTGTGCTGAACTCAATTAAATTTTCCACATTTATCTTTTAAGGCAAGAGAAAAAGTGCTGTATTGAAGAATTAATTTCAGACAGCTAAAATTAATTAAATATTTAATCAGTTGAAATTAATCAAAAATTTCGTCGTTAATTATTCCTCAAGAAATAATATTAGATATTCACAACATCCTCCCTTAACAATAATATGAATTTCGTTTCAATGCCTTTTTTCATCAATTCTTTCATTAATTTTTCAAAATATAAAAAGCAATTGAGTAGATGCAATAGATTCTTGAAAAAAAAATTATGCATTTTGTTACTAGGCAACGGTGAAACATTCAGCTGCTCTATTCTTATTTTTGATATTTCTATTTTATTTTTAAAATATCTTTCGGTTAAGCTTTTTTATTAGATTTTATTACAAACAATGAACGAAAAAATTTAACACAAACATTAATTTATGTCAGGAACAATTATTTATTTTCAGGCTTTTCGTACACAAAACAGTTTTTCAATTTAATTCTCACAAAATGTTCTTTGGAACTTTTCTTATATTTAAATTTTGTAAGCACAGTTTTATGTTCTGATATAGCAAAAATAGGAAAAAATAATTCTGTATGTAAGCGTTATAATATTTTGTATAAAATAATCGTTTGCATTAGAAATATTTTATTTGAAACTCGTACACTTATTCCTTATTAGGATGCTGACAAATATTAATTTTAGAATGTTTTTATTTTCTCATATAAGATATTTACAACACATAATTTATCTTGTTATTACAATTGTAGTTCTGGGTCAGATTTTGACTTTAATTTCAAAAGAAGGGGCTTAACATTTATATTCGATTTTCTTGATTATATTACGAAGCATAACACTCTCATGAGAATGATTCCGAAAATGAAAACTTGATGACTTGTAGTATTCAAACCGTGGCATATGTCCCTAATTGTTAATAAAATCGGAGGAAATATCAATAATATGAGAGAAAGTTTCGGAGAGACAACTCTCGCTGGTTATTTCTATTATTCATGAGAAAAAGAATCAAAAATGTCTTTCGAACGCAAATATTTAAAAGTACAAAAAAACTACCAAATAAGTATCTCCATTATAAGTCACAAGCTGCTCAAGCTTCCCAACAGCAGAATAAATATTTGATTCCATCATGTGGTTATTATTATTGCCAGCATTTTGAACTTGTATATAACCTGTAAAAGACATTGAAATTCGTATAGAAGAAACGAAAAGCAAAGCAAATATTTGCACATCTTTAAACAGAATTTTTATCAAGAGTTTTGCATTTATCGTGTATCGTGTAAGAATTTTTATTCATCCCAATCAGGGCCAAATTTAATCAATGGGGGCTTTCATAAGTCCAGTCAAGTATACATATATGAGTATAAATAACACTTGATTTATTTGGAGACACTAAGATTGTGGAGACCCTAAAATATAATGTATGTGTACCTTATTTATATTGAAGGCTGACTATAACCAATTTAAAAACATATTTAATTACAAAGCAGTGCTCCGACCACTCATATCATAAGAATCACCTATTTAAGCGAAGCAATACATACACTACTAGACTAGGCAGATTGCAAAATATGACGGTTAGGTAAATCAGTAACATGCCTTTGTTTGTAAGGAACGAAGATATCCAAAAAGATATTAGCATAGCAACCTTGCAGGAATTTCAAGAGATTCCTTGAAAAATATTGGTAAAAATTCTTTTGGGAACCATTATAATATTATGCTCCGATCCCTGATATCATAAGAATTACCATTTGGTCTGTTACTGCCATGGCTGTAATCATTACACCAGAAAGATTGCATGATGTGACTTTTAGGCAAATCAGCAACTTTTGGCAGTTTGTTAGGAATCAAGACATCCAAAATGATCTCAGCAACCTTACAGAAATTTTCAACAAGATTATCTGAAAGAGAATCATCATGGCAAAGGTGACAACATTTCAATGATAAATACAATGGCAAAGGGGACAACATTTCAATGGCAAAGGTGACAAAACTGACAACATTTCAATGGCAAATATGGAAAAAGTGGGCAACATCTCATTGGCAAAGGTGACAACATTTTAATGGCAAAGACGACAGCATTTCAGTGGCAAAATGGCAAAAGTTGGCAACATTTCAATGGCAAAGGTGACAACATTTTAATGGCAAAGACGACCACATTTCAATGGCAAAGATGACAGAATTTCACTGTAAGAAATTCATAAATACGATCCTACGTTACCGAAAAACTCCAAGAGACCTCAATATCTAATTCATGTCTAAGTCGTCATCATAATTTTAATATACTGACTTGACACTGGACTGACTTTGCCGAAATAGTCATGTAAAATCTGGCTGCTGTCTGTCTTTTTGTTTTTGACATATTAGTTAAAGTTACTTTAATAAATAATATTTTTATTTATCAAAGCACCCCAGAAATGAAGAAGGTGACCTCTCGTTATGGTGGTTGGTTCTCGCCACCCTAGTGGGCACAAAAAAGGGTTCGGTTTGACTGTCTCCTACTGATAAGGGGACGTACTTTCCAGGAGAAAGGTTATAACGTAGCCGGGGATGGACTTTAGGACTCAACCATAGTCTTTACCAATGCTGATGTCATGGCGGTCAGATCAATCAGATAAATCCTTGTGCCTCAGTGACGGATGCACAGTAATGACCACTTATGATTATCTAAGTACAATAACATGTTAAGTATATCACTATGCTATTACGCTAACTACCTGTTATGACTGGAAGTTTAGAACCTTGAATTTGTGCACTCCTTAACACACCTCTCAAATTGGCAAAAACACATTTCAAAAAAATAGTATTGATAGAATTTTTGTTGAATTGTTATATCCTAACTAAATATAATTTAATATAAAAAATAAAAATTATACTTAATATGATTTAAATAGTTTAGTTCATTCTTAAATGAGGTCCCATGCTTTCAGTTACGAATTAAAAACCAGCTGGAGCTTATCCTCAAAATTTCAGCTCATTCAGTCTTAAGTGGGAGCTACCCCACACACATACCTCCGCATAACTTACCCATTGCACCATGGGTAAGCCCATTAATCTCATGAGGGCTCAGAATTTCATTTTCAGTATCTCGCACATCAGAATTTTATGCTTTGTAGTAAAGTCAAGAAAACTGAATACGCATTCAAGACATCATTTTATCTATAGATAATGATGACAATCATACACTGAAAATTATTTATTTAAGTCTCTGCGTTTTTGAGCTGACGTCTATACAATCATGCTCATATTATTCAATTTAGTTCAATTTAGCTCATATTATTATACTAATATAGATTTTAAATGCAAAATTTTACCTATTATTATTTAATTTTACGTTTACCTTTAGAACCCCTGGAAGGGGCACCTTGTAATTGGGAATGAGGTGCTTCCGGCATGGTGGTTGGATCTCGCCATCCCGGTGGGTACACAAAAGGTGGAGGATCTGGCTCCCTCTTCGATGATGGAATCTATATCCTACGTGGAGGGTTGGATGGCCCTTAGAGCTCAACCACAATTCCCGCCAGTGTTGCTGTTGCGGTGGTTCAACCATTATTTATTTCCAAGTGCTTTCGGTAAGAAAGGAGAGTCAGTAATATGGCTTACATTTACGTTTACGAATATTTTTACGTTTACATTTTTACTGTGTTCGTTTGTATTCTGATAAGGCCATACACCTAATTTCATCCATATAGCTCAAGGCATTTTTAAGATATACTATTCACAAATAGATATAATTTCCAAAAGTGTATTTTTAGAATTCAAGCAAGTCTAAAACGTACAGATTCCTCCAAATCTCATGATATTTAAAATCAAAATACAAAATTTTATCTGTCTGACTGCGTAAGTTTTATAGTTACGGTGTTCCTTTATATTCTGATAAAGACACACACCAAAGTATATCCTCCATCTCATAACAGTTTTGAGTAACGGTGTTCCCAAACAGACATAATCCCAAAAATGTGTTTTTAGAGCTCAGAAAAGTCTAAAACATATAAAGGCCTCCAAATTTCAAGATATTTAAAATACAAACACAAAATTATCTATGTCTAACTGCGTACGTTTTATAGTTACTGATTTCATTCATATTCTGATAAAAACAGACTCCAAAGTACATCCCTCTAGCTCAAAACAGTTTTGAATAACGATATTTACAAACAGACATAATTCCAAAAACGTGTTTTGGGAACTCAGCGCAATCTGAACATGGAGACTCCACAAAATCTTAAGTGCTAATTTCTTGAAGATTATAATATTTTCTATTTACATTTTTCAAAAAGGGAGAACGAAACAAATCAATTTCTAAGTTCAATAAACTTGAATTTAAAAAAAAAAATTAGTTTGAATAATTTTGATTTGTTAGATATTCATATACTTTATACCAAATTTTAAAAATACTTCAATGAAATAAATTAGTTCTAAACTGATAAGCTAAATTTTTCTATTTTTATTTCTGATAAATTTATATTTAGCTTTTTCAATTTCTTCTGCAATAAAAATAAATTCCTGCTGTTGATTGAAATAAAGTGATAAGTAAAAACCAAAACTTTATACATTTAGAAAGCACAAAAAAACTCGTTTTCGTGCTATCAAATAAATGCTCCATAAAACTTAGAGAATATTTGAAAAAGACTTGGGAAAAAAATAAAGTTGAATTTATTATTTAACTAATAAAGAATCTGGGAAAGAAAAAACGAAGAAAAGAACGATAAATTTAACTTAGAGTGAAATTAAAACCGTCTGAATAAACTTAGAAGAAATGGAAGCTAAATTTACTGTGAAACTGAGAATTAATGTTGAAATACTATTTGAAGAAATCTTAGAAAAAAGAATTGAAATTGAACTGACTGTTAAAAGATACTATTAAACTGAAAGAACTTTTCAAATAGAGATAAAAAGAAAGAAGAGAAAGTTAAATATAATTTGCAATGAAAGTGAAAGACTTTGGGAAAAAAGAAAAAAATAATGAAATTTAAACTGAATTTTTTTATGAAATTGAGAATCACCATTCTATTAATAAAAATCTGAAGAATATTTAGAAAAAAAAGAAAGAAGAGATAATGAGTTTTCCATTGAAATCAAAGAATTTTTTTGAAAAAAAGAAAGAAAAAAACTAACGAAATTTATTTTCATCAAGAACCGAAAATAAATTATTTTAGTATCTGATTTGAGTATTGGGTTACTTGTGATATAAATATTTCTTTTAAATATAAGTTACACCAGAAATACTTTCGAAAACGTGATATTAAAAAATATAATCTTTTTTTAGAAACTTTATCTCCTCTGTATATATGTTACCTATTATGTAATTTCGAATCAGAATACGCCTTCCTAAATAAAATGTTCCATTTTGATAATGTATTTCTTGATATTTGCTCAAGTACTCATATTCCAAATTGGGCACAAAATATAATTGCGAATCAAACGAAACGCCCTATATTAGTTAACCAGCCTAGTTTAATAAATCTAAATTAACTAAATTATTCAACTTTAATGTGTGACTATTATAAGAAATCTACCATTACTCATTTAACTAGATTAGCTAACCTTTTAAAATGTGCCAAGGACACATGGCAAAAAAAATCTTAGATCTGTTGTTAATCAAAGAGATCCAACCCATCTGTTAAAAATCTGACTCATATCTCTTTATGACTTTCCAAAGGTTAGTTGGTTGATTTTGGTTTTATTGGCGCAAGAGCCATATTTGGCTATACTGCGCCAAACGTATAGTAGATTGTTTTCCATAGGACAAAGCCACATTCATGTTTCACTTAAATAAAACCAGGAATACTTCCACAGCAGTCAGCCAACCTGAGAAAACAATTTATTATTAATCAAACATTTACATTGTGTTTCTTTTAGAAGCAACCATGTATATCGTTAACAGCAAGCTTGGCTTCAGACACCATTTCCTTACAAAGGCAAACATTAGTTTACCATTTTTTATATAAATAATTCTAAGAGTTCAATCAAAGGAAAAGTTTCAGAATTTTTTTCAAGAGATGTATATCCTTCTATTAGTACAAGATATCGTAAGATATTTCTAAGATGTTTTTTGATATTCAGAATGATGTATAATATCGGAATAACGATATTGTACTATGTTATATACAATCAGGGTCCTTATCAAAGTCATATAATTCCTCATATACCCAGATTAGGCAGAATAGATTTAGATACTCTTGGTTATAAGTTAGTAGTTCTTTCAGCTGCACTTTGATTATTATTAAGAGTTCAAACAATTTTTAAAATTATACTCTTCAATATTATTCCTTGTCCTTCCTAAAAATATCACAAATCCATATTGAATCTTGCTAGTGGCCAGTTACCGACTAGGAAAACTTGTTACTTTTGCCTAGGGTCGATGGTTTTAACGAAGACACTGTCAAATCGGTTTAAAAATACTCTAAGAATAGCTGACAAATAAATAAATATATGGAAAATCGACATTCAATGTATTATAAAATATTACTATTAATTATAATTTGTCAAATATGATTTGTCGTGTTCCGATTATATTTCACTAAATTTATTTTGTTATTATAGTATTTAAAAACAATGGGTATTTCCTTAATTAATATCGCAGATAAACGTGAATGCAGCATAATTATTTACAGTAACAGGTCTCGAATCAGGTAATTGTCTAAAGCCGTTTGGCAAAGACGGGCCTTCATTTGGGCATTAAAAAATTGTTTTTTAGTTTCCTAATAAATAAGTTTGTAAAAAAATGTAGATTCTTTGAATGATAAATGTTAGGATAATGCTACCACTTTATCAAATAATTAATCATGATCCTATACGTTTAGTTACCTTCACTTAGTTGTTATAATATTTATAATACAAAATATGGACTTCAATAAAATTACATTCAAAAGTAGATACTAAATTATTAGGAGTTAGATAGATAAAATAGATAGATAATAATAGATAGATAAAAGCAAAAAAATATTCCCAACAAAACAATATTAGCTTAATTTATTAATATACTAGCCGCCTTTGGCGACCAGTTGGTTCGCCATGAGTAATGCGTTCTAAAATTTTCAATTAAGTTACATATTCATTAGCCTTGAAGTAATTCCGGGCATTGATTGGCCTGAAATTGAAAATGTTTTTTTCCGTGATGTTGCAAAAATATTAAATATGTTTTTTTAAAGAAAGCGGAAAAGGAAAAAAAAAATATTGAATAAATGATTTAGATGTTGCAAACTATTATAGAAACCTTTGCTTTGCATTTATTTTTTTAGAAAATATCACATTTTATGATTTTTTTATTTTTATCCAGTCACGTGTTAAAAGTTGTATTTCTTTAGACTTGATTTACGATGATAGTTTTTTTTTATTTGAACTTCTGCCACTGTTTTCTTTTATTTTATCCAGTCACGTGCTCAAAAAAACATGGTTAAAATATTTCTTTATAAATTCGTTAAAAATAAAGGCTTAAGTTATACATTAAAACACTGATACCCTTAGAAAGCCAATTTTATTATCTTTAAATTGATGTAAAAGTCATTTTTGTGCGATAATATTTTTGGAAGTTATAGCGGAAAAACATCGAAATTTCACTTAAATTTTAATTAAAAATTCGAAAAAAGGGCTCCGAGGTGCACATTCCCGACCTCCAAGGTATACATGTACCAAATTTGGTAGCTGTAGGTCCAACGATCTGACCTGTAGAGCGCCAACACACACACACACATTGAGCTTTATTATAAGTGTAGATATAGATTAAAAATATGTTGAAATTCGAAACTAAATGGACCACTTTATTAATTTGGTACTAAAAATTATCGATTTAATGTTATGGTATTTGCTTAAATACATTTTTGATTGAAAATAATTGGCTTTAAATACGGAATCATCTTTATTTACATAAAGATAGATAGTGCATCAATAGGAGCATTGGCTTTGCATGTTTTTGCAAAGTTTGATTAAATCTGGTTTATAGTTTGTTGTTTCAAATTTCAAGCACAACCGTAGATTCTAAATTTACTTTTTTTTTTATATATTCATGCAATAGAACGCTTGCTCAAACGTGTTAGACAATGATCCGAACTTTTGAGTCAGTCTTTGGGTTTTTCCACTTCCAATCCATGATCTCATGTAAACAAAACTGAAAGATTCGAATCCGACTTTTCAAAGTTTAGTGATTTGTTGTTGGCTGCACTTATTATGCAAATTACGCATACTTAACTAGTATAAATACGTGTGGAATTAAAATCTGTGGGGTTTTGATGTTAGAATGAGGCTCGGATGATATAAGACCATGCGGTTGGCTTGCCTTTTAGGAAATTTTAAGATGAATCGCTGCGTTTTTAGATTGAATGGTCGAATTCGAATCTGTTAAAGTTTATTCACAGTATGTGGTAATATTATGTGGTATTATTCCTTTTCTTTTTGCTCTAAGAATGAGCCTGTTGACTTTTACTTAAATAAATATGAACTTTTATGAAAACTGCTTTTATCATTCTTCCTCGACAATAAATTCCACTGCACAGCTTTGCTAATTTCGGATTAATTTATCCGGAAATCTAACAAAACGAATATGCCGACTCGAGGATCCTCAGTACTCCCTATGCCAACTCCTTCACCTCACTGTAGCATTCTGGAGGACTATCCCATGGGTCGAATATAAAGGCCTCAAATCCCGGAATTTCTTTCAGAACTGTCCACTTGTGCTGCCCATTCTACATGCATATCTGAGCCTCTAACTCACTCTTGAGTTCTGTGAACTTGCCACTCCACAAGTCTTTGGTTTTCTAATCTAGCAATTGCATTTAAAGCGATCCAGTTTCCATTCCAAATAACTCAGTATTGATCTCATCTATGTTTTTGTTAAGAGGATTTACTATGAACGTGAAAGAGTTTTTGCCTAAAATTGCTCTAATCTCTCAACAAATCGATCCTTTATGTTTTGTAAAGATAAATACCCGAGGCTCATCTCTAAGAACAACAACAAAAAAATCAAATTCATCTTCTTATGATCATGCTGAGCGTAGATATTTGTAACTAACGATTATGTTAATAGAAGCTGTAGAGATATTAGGTATATATTTTCTTATTTTTTATGATTTTTGAATGTAAATTATTAATTTTTAACATGAAACTGGAGAGCCGCAACTTAATATCAAAAGAGCCGCTGGTTGCCGACCCCGGTCTAGAGCAACAAAACACAAAAATCTACTACTACTGTTCGACAATGGATTTATAAGACCTTCCCAGCTCTTACATATGCGTTAGGATGGGTATAATTTGTCAAATTAGGGGTGAAAAGAAAGATGGAATGGGGATATGTTTATAATCAAAGATGTAGATTCCCGGTTTTTGAGACGTAAATGTTACAAATAATCAGTAATACAAAAGGAAGAAAGTACTAATGCACAATAAAATATTTCAGAGCAATTTTTATTTAATGCACAGAGATAAACATTAAATTATGAGGAAAAAATGAAAAATTTCTGTTCTTAAAATTTAGTGATTATTTTTTTACAAAATAATAATGACCCTTTTTTTTTTATTAAAATGCTTCTTTTATTTATTAAATTTTTTGAGAATATTTTATGATTAACAAAATGGATAATCCAGAGTTTATTCTATTTAAAACATTTATTTTCAATTAAGGAATTGCAATGACTAAGGAGCCTCTTAGAAATATTATATCCTTAAAACATGTGATAGTTTATATCTTTTGAAATTAGAAAACATTGTTATTTTTTTCTACTTGAAAATATTATTGTTTGTAAATATATAAGATGAACTAAGTACTAAAATTTTCTTCGTACCACTTCTGGAAGCTTTTTTTATCGTTTGAACTAGCCATATCAGTGCGAAATCTTGAGCTAAAATAAAATGCCGTCAGAAACGACATAAACACTCACATAGACGCGAAAAAAATTGAATTAAAAAGTATTTACAGGGGGAAATCGAAGGTGAATACCAGAAATGCACTCATCTTTTGGCGTCTCATTCCTTAACAAGATGTCATCGTCAAAATGTGATTCTTTCAGAATCCGTTGACGGACAGTAAATTGTGTTCTGTGTGACGGTTATCAAGAGAAAAAAATCTTGCAATAGATGGATGCCATTTATTTCTTTAACAAAATGAAAACGATAAATTAAGACAATGTTTATTTTTTTAATAAATGTCGTTTGAACTGTGAAACGCATAAATAAATAGCGATAAATAATCTCAATATTCTCACATCTAAAACATCATCAAAAAAAAAATATTAATTTCAGATGAGAATTAAAAAAAAATTATATTAGTCTACTTGGAATCAAAGTAATTATATTCATATTAGTCATCTTAAAAACTAGAGAATTATTTTTTTTAATTCGTCGTCTCAATTTTATCATATTGCTTCATTGGACAGTATTCGTTAGAATAGAACTTGTATCAGACAGTAAATATCCTTTTCACAAGACGAAAAAAATTTGAAAATAATTATAATTTGCTGATAATTTATTCAATTTGTTAATTTAAAAATCTTATTAAATTATGAGATGCAGTTAAGTTTTTCGCTTCGTTTCTTTTGAATCTTAATCATATAAAAATTAATATCGGTATTTTCACATTCGGACTATCAGAAACGAACAGAATAAATTGGAAGTTAAGATGCTTGAAATTATTTTCAAAATTATGAATTTTTGCTTTTAGTATTGCCTTTTATATTTTGAGAGGTAATTATAAATTATCTTATCGGCATCTAATAGAACAATTAATATTAAAAGAGGGAAAAAATAAGATGAAATTTTCGTTTGTAAGCAACCGCATCAAGCTTTGTTATTTTTCAAGAAAATAAAGAGAATGGAACTTTCTTTATTTTCTTGCGCAACTGCGAGACTTAATGAAAATTTATTTTCGTTTTTTCACTTGGAGGAGAAAGATCGCTAGCACGAATTTGTTCAGATCAAAAAGTTGGCAAAAATAGCTTGCAGTGCCATCTATTGTCAATAAGCAACACTGTTTACTATAAAAATTAAACTGATATTCTTAAATTGTTTCCACTAAAGACAACGGAAATAAAAATATAATTTCTTCAAATTTTGCTTACTACGAACAAATAATAGAGAACAAGGAAAGTTTTAATGAAGGTTACATAATAATTAATTAAATGAATAATATTTACTTATAAAAAAATCTACATATCATTGCATAGAAAATATTATTTTAATCGCGACATTGCTAGTGAACAAAAACATATATTTCAAATTATTAAAAAATTAATCTCTGAGCTGCCATTCGTAATGTGTGACTAAAATTTAGAATTTTATTTTAGAATTATTAATTAACTTATTTAAACTCTGTGATTTTTAAAAACCATTTGAAACCAATTTCCGACGCCATGAAATACATAAATTTTTTAGAGCGATTGCAACTTTGCATTTTATAATTTTTTGTATTGAAATATGTTTTCATAAAAAATTTAATAAACATTAATGGAATAATTAATTTTTGATTTTTAATCAAAAGAAATTTATGATTGATATATACAGTTTCTGATTTTTCATTAAATGTAAGATTTCATAATTATCTGGTCGAATAAGTAATATTCTTATTTTAATCAAAAATAAAAAACTCAGACGATAAAATGATTTTGCGTGTAATGATAATTAGATGTTATATTAAAGTAACTATAAAATTTTGCATACATTTTGTAAAATAGAACGTAATTATTTACGATCATGTGCACATTCTACCATTCAGCATACTTTCATTAACGTCAGAAGTTGATTTGATGCATGATAATTGTAACTGTTTTTATTTTTAAAATATTTACAATGTTTTTTTTTTTTTTTACTTTTAAATTTTCATAGAAAACTTGGTTTCATGACAAGCAATTAGAAAGTTTAATATATTTTTTTCAATAAAAATCTTTAACAGACTTCAAACTTCATTCACGTGTGTACGCGTGTGTGTGTGCAGGAGTACAAATTAATATTTTTTTCAAAATAAGTGAACCGTTATTTATTTTTAAAAAATAACCATTATTTCTTGAAATAAAAGTTATTTAATTTTAAAAAATAACCGTTATTTCTTGAAGCTCTAAAAGTTAATTAAAAATTCAGTAAGTTAATTAAAAATTCAGTACTGTTTTCAATCGATATTCGATAAGTATGCTGAAATTTCTACGCAACATAATGTTTTACAAGGCATATGAATTTAGAACTATTTAATCCGACACAGATTTAATTAGGAATGAGTAAGTAAGAGAAAATTTGATCTTCTTAAGAAACTTTTATAAATTTAAAATTAAGCCTAAATTTTTGTTTTTGATGCCAATTTCAAAAATAGCGCAGATTAAAAGCAACTTTTATTCATTTCAAAACTTAAAAAATATTCTTACTGTAATGGTAATTTAGCTGTTAAAAATCGCTTTTCCTAGTATTAAATAACTTCTTAAGATGTTTGCAAATATAATTTTCGAAAAATAATATCATTTTTGTAAAGAAATCATTTCTTCAAAAATTTTATTCTAATAATTTCTGTCCTTAGAAACAAATTCCTTTTTTGAAAAAACATATACCAATTTGTTTATACCGCGTTGAAAAGATTTAAACCAATTTAACACATGTTTTTTAACAATGTCTGCGAATTTTTACAAATTATTTTTACCGTTAAATTCAGCAAAAAGCGATAATGGAATTGTTTTTAATTCCTCACTTTGAAACGCAACTGATTTTTCCTGAAATTGTATTTATAAAAATATATTCTCGCACATTTAGATTAAATTTTTCCAACTCATTGCAATACACAAATTTTTTAAGCAAAGAAATTTTTATTAAAAAATTGCCTGAGATATTAAATAAATCATTCAATAGATTCTGTAATTCAAACAAAACTTCGACTGATTCGATTTTGTATTTTCATTATTTTTATGAAAATAGTTCGATTCAGCAAATATATTTAACTGCAATGATATTTATTCAATGCAATTCAATATAATAAATAAAAATCTTAAAACATATTTTAAAATTCGTTTTATTTTCAACTTCCAAGCAAAGTAAAGTAAATACAAATCACATAAACATCAAGACAAAATTTCAGTCAATGTTTACAAACAATTTACAATGTTTCCAATGGAATTAAACAAATCAAAAAATTTTAAAAAGCATAAAATAGTGCTAACAACCTGGTAAATATTGCACATACAGCTAGAAATCATTAACATATCGGTGAACACCAATATGTTAATGTATTGGATGTATTGGATTTATATGTGATAGTTACACATTTTATATGTTAAAACGTGAGAATTTAAATAAAAAATAATAAAAGTTGCAAGAATTTATTAAAAAAAACAATGTGTAAACTCAAATTATTATAAGTGCATATTTAAACATTCTTTTACTAAAAATTAGAGCAAAATTAAAAAGAATTAACGAAGACAATTTAATTTTAACACTGTCAGAATTACGCAAGTGAAAAATGTGATGACATAACGAAATATTAAGAAGTAGTTTTAATATTTTCAAAAATGAATTTTTAGAATATTTCAATTATAAATAATTTTTATTTTAATTTAAAATAATTAGATAACAATTAAGGTATGAAAATACTAAATATTATATTAGTTTAGAGAAATCATAAAAAATTTCAGAAGTCAATCTAGAAATTAATGTAAAATTTATTTTATTTTTTATCTTTACAAACGTGAGTAGAAAAATTAAATAAATATTAAATAATAAGAACATTTAAAAAAAATTACAAATGCAAATGTATGAAGCAATGTATTTATAATTTGCAAATGTATGAAAAGAGTAGTTAAATTAAGATTAAAAGTATTCTTTTATCAGTTTATTGTATAGTAAAAAGTTTAATCTGATTTTTTTCTAATATTTTATTCTTAATTTGCAATCCATTTAAGTAAGGTTGTAGAATCTTGAAATAAATTCCATTTCTAAAAATGATTTTCAAATGCCATAATTTGTATAATTTTCAAATTTATTTAAATTGATCAGTTACTTATAATACAATGTAAAGTAAATTGTCTTCGAGTGTACCCAATTGTGAAAAATTCCCATTCTAATCAATGAGGAAGTGAATAAAAAAATAAATAACGTGATGTATCCTAACACATATAAAGCAAATCAAACTAAATAAAAATATGAAGAAAATAAAAATTGAATGCATGTTTATATTTACTTTAAAAAACTTTTATAATTGAATATAACAAGTTATATTGCTGCTTAAAAGAAAGGCAACATTAAATTAGTGATACTTTTCCGTATATATATGAGAGACAAGCGAATGACAAAGTAAATGTCGCCAATGTGAACAAAATCACCAAATGAATAACGTGAGTTTAATTAAGGAATTTAAGCTTTAAATTTGACATGGTTTTGCAGCTTTGGTGACTTTTTGTTAATTTTCCACTTTTCTCGACTAACGATTTATTTGACGATATTTTCGTTGCCCCCATATAAAATAAAAGTACCCAATAACAAAAAGAACGATATCTTACGAAATCGAGTTATTAACTAAAGGATTAAAAGAATATTTAAAACGAATTTTTCATGCATTTCTGTTTAAAAACTCTCAATCTCAAAAATGGCAATGCTGTTAATTATAGACAACTAGCTATTACCAGCGTACAGTGGAAATTTTGGTGTATATGTATGAAAAATTATCAAAGAGTGACAAATAAAAAAGAAACCTGATCTAAAAACGATACATTTAAAAGTATAAGCATATACGAAAAATATATAACATAAGTACAATTTAGTAACAAAAACAAACTAACGTAAAAACAATTTATTTACATTGTATACCCTAAATAAAACAAAACAGGAAATCAAATTCGTATTTATTTAAAATCAGGTCAAATCCATTTTATTTATTGATCGAGAAAGAGATAGCTGCAACAATATTATACGCATAATTTTTAAACTTTTAATTTAAATGAAAAAACAGTTATCAACAATCATGCGTAAACTTTCAATGTCAGTTGACGTAACGTACATGTCTGACTTTCCTACGCCAGTTGTGGAAACACAATGCATTATAGAATTTTTTTATTTCCTTTATTCTGTTCTCTTTTAATTTAAAAGTACTTCAGAATGAATCCGAAAGATCAATTCATTAACAACATTTGATTTTAAATACATCAAACACTAAGAAAGTAAATAGAATCGTTTAAAATAATAGGTCGAAATTCTGCTAAGCCTAACCTCAATTCTGTTGAGGGCGAACTGGAGCCATCCTCATATTTGGCGGGATTTGGCCTCCGCGTTTTGGCGGGAAAGTTAGCTTTCAATTAATGAAAAGTTAACCACTCAATTTATAGGAATAAAAAGTAGTCTATGTTCCATTCCTGACTATAGTCTATCTTAGTGCTAAATTCCATCCAACTCTGTTCAGCCGTTCTGGCGTGATTGTGTAACAAAGATCTATCCATCCAAACTTTTACATTTATAATATTGGTATAGATTAATGGTTATGTTTATTGGTTAAATGGTTAATTACAGACACTGAAATCCAACTAAAAGTTATTACAAAACTGTTCTATAATCTGCAATAGAATTTCAACCTTTATAAATTAATATGTTGTCTCCTGCCATCCCTTCTTTCTCATGTAGTTCCAGTAGTATCGACTACAATGGCCATATTCTATGGAATTGTTCTATGTAATGATTCAACCTCAGAAAAAGATAAATTTTTAGATTCTTTATGTGAAATAAATCTTATAAATGAGGTAAAAAAGATAACGTGATTGATTAAAAAGGAGAAATGAATATATGTATATTTCTGGCAATGCAATAAATTATTTTATATCATTATACACACACAATTTCAGGAAATTAGATTTTCATTTAAGATATTAACCAAAAATAATTATCGGACATTATTGCGAATTGATTCTGATATCCACTTGAAATGAGTAATCTGCATAAATAAAACTGAAAGTTTGTCTGTATGTCTCTTGTGTGCTGCCGTACCGCTCGTCCGATTCCGATAAAACGTCTACAACTTATTACTTGCACTTACTGGATAATTATATGCATAATACAGTCATCTGAAGTACAAAAAATATATTCAGATCTATTTACAGCATCTATTAACCATGGATTAACCAAAAAATTCTCCAGGGAGAAGCAACAGTTTCAGTAAAATGCTAAATTCAAACTTGGTGTTAATATTTCGCAGCTATTGTACGTAAATGCGATTTCTCTAAAGTACTAGTTTTATTATAGAGTGTCGAGAACGTTTTAGGGGAACCAGTGTAATAGGTTTGAAATTTTAACTAAACACTTAATAAGATTTTAGAGATTTGTGGAGTAACTTCCGAAAATATAATAGAACAAATAATTTTGCGCCATCTTAGTTTTCAAAAAATTATCTTTTAAACTATATTAAAGATTTTGTGGAATAAATATATTTTCTATGTTTAGTCAATTTTAAAAGAAAATATTTTAATCTTCTTTTCTAACATTAATCTTGAGAATACTGAATGAATACTAAAGGAATCATTAGATACAATCAATAGTTTCTTTCATTGCCATTCTGAAAGAACACCAAGCTTTACAATTCTAAAAGAATACACAGCTATAATACATAAAAATGAATATTTTTTTGTAGAATAGAATAATAAAAATAGAATAAATAGCATTTATGCTTCTCCTTTGTATATCCTTTAATTTCAATGAATGTATTCACTGCGAACAATAAAATAAATATAATTCTTCCTATCGTTCTTAATTAAACAAGATAACTATTCCAAATTCCAAACGATATTTCCAAGATTATTTCTTCTGCGGCAGCAACGCGCCGTATACCCATTAGTTGTATATAAAGCCATATGTACAGATAAAATTAATTCTAAAGAAACGGTATCATTCCTCGCATTGATTGCCATGAAAAATAGCACTTATATATTTCTATCTATTATTTATCACAACATATATCATATTTAATTTTTATTACATGGAAACAGTTTTATTAACATACCCAATTGAGTAATATAAACTAAATATTCCATTACTTAATTATTTGTATGCATTGATGCACTACTTTGGATATATCGATATATCTGTGCAATACGTTTATGATAGTAAATACATTTTTCTTTATATAATACTAGCTGGTAGCCGGCACATTGCCGCCGCTGAAAAAATAATATTGGAAATTGGAAATTGAAACAGTTATATTGTTTAATTAAGAATGATACTTATTTTCGTTTTGACAAAGAAAACATTCTTTGAAATTGAAGGATATATGAGGAAGAAGAATGAATAGGATTTATTCTATTTTTATTATTCTATTCTACAAACAAATGTTCATTTTTATGTATTAGATTTGTGTATTCGTTTAGAAACGTAAAGCTTGGTGTTCTTTCAGAATGATAATTAAAGAAACTATTTATTGTATCTCGTGACTTGTTTCATTTTCGCTCAGAATTCTCAAGTTTAATGTTAACAAAATGTGATTAAAACATCTTGTTTTAAATCTGATTAAACATAGAAAATATACTTATATCATAAAATTTTTAATACAGTTGAAAAGATAATTTTTTAAAAACTAAGATGGGGTACAATTATTTGTACTATAATATTTTCGGAGGTTACTCCAAAAAACTTTGAAATTTTTATTAAATGTTTAGTTAAAATTTCAAACCTATACGATTGGCTCCTCTAAAACCTTCTCACACACTCTCTAATAAAACTATTACTTTCGAGAAAGACTTACATTGCATTTATGTACAATAGCTCCGAAATATCAACGTCAAATTGAATTTAGCATCTTTACTGAATCTATTGTGTCTCCTTGGCGAGTTATTTGGTGGTTAATCCATGGTTAATATATGAGGTAAAAATATCTGATTTTTTTTGTACTTTAGACGATTGTATTATACCTATAACCTTCGCGTAACTGCAAGCAATATGTAGTCCAAGTTTTATCGGAATCGGATGAGCGGTAAAACAGCGCAAAAGGGACATACAGACAAACACTCATTTTTATTTATATAGATGTGTGGAACGGTTTGAAAAATCTTTGATCCATAGAGCTACTGCTACATTATTTCAAATAACTTTCTTCAAGTGGCCGGTCTTCTGGACATCTCCAACAAGCTGCAGGAGTTTATCAGTTGTTACGGAAGTCGGTTGCTCCATAGGTAGGCCCAAGGCACGGTCCCAAACCAAAGAAGCCATCACACCAAGGACCCGGGACATGCCAAAGACAACTGTGTAAAACTGCATTTCTTTCAGTCCAAGGCACTAAAAGATAGGAAATATCAAATAAAGGGTTTGATGAGAAAAGGCTGTTGCTCCAATTTGAGAGAATTTAGAGATACGTGAACTATGTTAGAGTTACAGGTGGTAAAAAAAAAATCCCTATTTACTGATGGCAAAAAGATGTAGCTTCAATATTTTTTCTCACTTTTCTCAAGAGATGGAGCTGTCTACCTCATTGGAATTGTGAGTTTTCTGACGTTTTTTACAGCTTTCTGCCAATTCGAATAATTGGAGCTACCTCCTTTTTTACAGCAAGCCCTTCAATTATTAACATACTGCAAAAACTAGATTTGTGTATACACGTGGTCAAAACGGCTGTACATTTTCAACAAAATATATAATTAGGAGATAGCTTCACAGATCACAATTAATTCGTCTACGTATTTGTCACACAAGATACACTCATAGACATTGGTTGTTTGGGGAACGGGCCCCTCATTGTACGAACTGTCGAGTGATCAATTCTATAGCACATATTCTTATTAAATGCCCTAATTTTACTTCAGATCGTTTAACTCCCTTTCATTCGCCGATTTTAAATTTACGTGACCTAGTGGGGGAGAAACTTAACTCAAAACTTTTTGACTTTTTAAAAGCCATTGGTTTTTTTCATAGCATTTAACATTTAACATTTAATTTTTATTCATGTACCACTTATTAATATACCCTTTTTTCATTCACGCATTTTATATTAGAACTATTTAAAAATCCTAGTGGGTGGCGCAGCATGTCCAGAATTGGACCTTGTGCCAGTAAAACACACCATATCATACCACAGATCACAATTAGCACACAGGATATAAATATGGCTTAAGAAACTATTTTAATCCTTAGTAATTTAAGTTATTTTTAATTTCAAAACTAAATATGAAATATGGTGCATTTAAAAAAAATTTTGTTAAAGAAATTTTTGTTAAATATTTTTTCAAGGTATAATGCAAATCATAATATATATCCTGTAATGCAAATAAACCTTCAGCTGATTCAACTTTATATACCCGCCATTTTTCTGAACATGCATCGATTCAGAAATCATACTTAACTGCAACGAAATATATTCAGTAGGATAAATAAAAATCAAAAACTTACTTTATTTTCAACTTCCAAGCAAGATAAATTGCACTTAAGAGCAAGACAAAATGTTTCTAGCTTAAAAACAAAATTTTGAATCTTGACAGATTTTGAGATGGGGAAAAAAAACATCGTTTTTTTAAATATCGAAGCAGGCGTAGTTTGATGATCTCGTATTTTTCTTAAACTGATTAATGACTCAAATTAATTAAGACAATTCATGGAAATTCAAATAATAAATAGTTTGAAAATCAAGTTGTAACTTTAGTTGGTAATAAATCGCCAAATGTGAAAAACATCTGAATTATTTTCTAATAACCCTAAAGGCTAAAATTGATGCCTCAAAGCGATAAATAGCTAATTTGTTGCATCCACATTTTGAGGATTCAAAAACCACAAACCCAAACAACATCATATTCTCACATGATAAAAACATTTTAAAAAGAAAACCTCGAAACATTTCATATAATTTTTATTACTCGTAGCAATTAATATAATTTAATTTATATTACTTGTAGCAATTCAGAATAATTGGTTTCTTTCCTATAAATATATTCACCTGAATAATATTTTAAGAAATTACTTGAATATTTTTCTCCAAAAAATGAGCGAAAAGGAATATCGGATGAACCAAATATGCTTCTGCGCAGACGCAAGGACAGAAACCCAAACATAAAAATAGCCAGAATGAATGAGAGATGAGAAAAATAAAGCTCTGAGAACGAAGGATGAAAAATTGGATTGGAGGGAAAAAAAGAAATTTCGAGCTTCAAGCTTAACTATCTGATTGCAAGCCTACCGTTTCTGAATTGAGAAAGGTTGTTTTCGTCTCAGGATTACCAATCAGTTTTGTGCAAAGCGATCTTTCCTCAGCTACTTGCAAATGAGCCACTACCTGCCTTTCTCCTGTTTATTGGCTTATTTTCTTCCAGGTTTTCATGTTTCTACTACTTTTTTACCTTCCTCATTTTCTCAGAGTCAAAAGGTAAGCCAAAAGCATCCAACTCTCTGAGTAGAAAAATGATTAAATTAAATGAAAAAACCAAAGACAACTTTGAAAAATAATTTCATAGAATGCAGTAACTCTTTGGCCTTTAAAGGAAGCCGCTACTGACCTCTCTATTCACCTAGCTGTTATGCCCCTACTCCAGAGCACAAAAATGTGCTATTTCCATAGAAATTTAGAAATTCAATTCGTCTTTTTCTTTCAGATTCAGAGGAAACAGACACATCTTTTAATATTATGTTGGCAATTGTTAACTTTTTTCAAAAGAAACAACAAATCAAAATGCAGTATTCAGTTTTGTTTCTTCTCTTTTTAAAAAGTTTATTGAATAGCTAATTTGCAAACTTTTAGGCATCTTGTTTAATTTGTTAATTCTTTTAAACCTTGTGTAATTTCAAAAAAGTTTTATTGAAAATTATTTAAAAAAATTAACAATAATTGAGTAAGTATTGAGCCATTCAGTTGAAATTTAAATATAACCAATAATCCCCACGAATCAGCTATTCTCCAACGGCAACTAATTTAAAATAAAGACAAAAGATGTGGCATTTCACATTTGTATTTCCTTTTAGATAGTTTTATTTTTTTCCTTTGAGTCTTCAAATGTATAAAGGGAATTGGCACAAACAAAAAAAATTCGACAACTTCCAAAAGATCTGATTAATCTTGCTGCGACTTAATCAAAATTGTTCGGAAATCAAAATTTTCAAAATATTTTTCATATTTAGATATTTAAAAATTTGTAAATTTTTCTTTAAAAGTTATTTTTTAAATATTTCTTTTCATTCAGTTTTCAATATCAGCTGAAAATTTTTTTTGAATAAAACTCAATGAAATCAGACATCAGATTTTGGATATTTGAATTCCTTTAAATAAAAATATTGCTTATTTACTTTGTTTGTGGGGTTTTTTTTAATATTAGAATTTTTCCCGTCCGCTGATTTTAAAAATTTCCTAATCAATATTTTTCAATCAATCACCGCAAAATTTAGAAAGTATATAAACCAGCAATTCCTTTGTAATCGCAATTTAAGGTAACTGGCTATGCTTCTATTAAAAAGAATTCATGTATAAAAAGGAATAAAACATATGTAAAATCGAACGACATGAATATTATGATATTTTATATAATTAAAAATAATTTGTTCATGGAATTATAGACATGATGTCTAAGACATTTTATTGAAATTAAATGCAGTCAGTATTCTCGGCGAAACAGCTTCTTCTTCTTTTTGTATACAGCCGACCACCCCGCCACCACTGAACGTAACGGTATCGACAGGATTTGTGGTGGTCGATTGGCGAAACAGCTAGTCGCCAAATGACATACGGGACAAATGAAACGTAACATAAATCTCTTATATGGCAATATATTGCATTAAAAATTTTAAGTTTTTGATCCATTTTTACGCTTGTTTTCATTGAATCTAAAATGTACCAAAACAGGTTTTCGGTTATTTATTTTCATTCACATACCAAAAGTTGTCCACAAGTTTTTTTTCTTTTTTTTTTTTAATTTAAAAAAATTCAAGCAATAATTCATATTTATATTAGCATTCTACATCAATTTGAATCGAACCACAAGCATTAAATTTGTTGGAATATCACTAAATGGATGAAATGCAGCAAAAATATTTTCATGAATTTTAGGTATTACTTCATTTGATTCAAAAAATTTCTTGAAACTATTCAGGGTTTTAAATAGATGACAAATTAAACATGATGCCTGAAAGTTTTAATTCAAATTAAATGCGAAAATTAACAAAAATTACAGGCGAATGACCAAGGGCAATTAGAAATGAAATAGTATGATACTGAAATCTGCAGTACTGTAGTATACTGAATTTAAAAAAATGAGTTTCTGATCAGCTTTTAATTTTGCCTCCATTAAATCTAAAATGTACTATAGATTATTTTCAATTAATTATTTCCAAAATTTAAATCAAATCATAAGTATTAAATTTGATCAAAATATCATGAATTAATCAAACAGTAAGCATTAGTTTGCATAGAATATAATTAAATGGATAAAATGTTGCAAAAGGTATTCATGAATTAGCTCATTTAATTCAAAAACTTTCTAGTGACTTTTAAGGTATGAAGAGATGACAAATTAAACTATTTAACTATCTTCTTAAGTATTAGAACAGTATTAACGTTCTTCAGATACTTCTTCATTTGAAATGAAAATAATGATGTTAATGTTAATAAGTAATATTTTTTCTACTATGCTAATGATTGTTTTATGCAACACTTAACGCAAAATTTCCAGATTCATTTACAACAAAACCAAGGCCATGACATTAAAAGTCATTCTATCTTATCTATAATGTACTTATTCAATTTCCGTACATCAAAAGAATCAATTGTCCTTTTATCTGACAGAATAACAAGCCTTTGTATCAATTGTAGCAATTTGTTAAATAATACTTTGTTCATGAGTTGTTACAATTTGTATCTCTTGTTAGAAATAGAGAAAAGAAAGTTAACTGTCTGAAAATTTCCTTTATTGGAATTCTGAATGTCTGTTTGACAGTATATTCTTTGATATGATAATTCTACAATGGAACGTATCAGACCAATAAAATTTTGGGCTACCCTTTTTAATTGAATTCTTTTAATTAAAATCAGCCACCCCGTAACCACAGAATCATGCCGTAAAAACAGGGATTATTGAGACAAGCTGTTATACTTATTAACTATCCAACTTTTACATAAGAAAACAATGGTCAACAAAAGTTCGAAAATTCTTCATATTGTTGGTAATAGACTAGAAATCTTTTCCATCATTTCTTTTGATAGTTTTAAACCTACAGAGTATTTTAATATTGCGTTGTTGATGATGATTTCGAGTCTGCGTTAACACGGAAAGGGAATGCAGTATTTTCTGTGGGTAAAGACCGCTGAGCACCCGAAGGCAAAAGTCTGACTTCTAGCTCAAATTAAGAAGACACACATCCACATTCGTTTTCACAAACCCTTTTTACAGTGTAGGGGATCATTCACACATCTTTCAGATAAAACACAAGGGGTGAACAACCATGCCTGAACCAGGACTCGAATCCGTGACTCCCAGATCACAGGAAAAATGCTTTAACCCTAAACCAGGACTTCGGTCAATGTTGTGTTAAAATTTCTTTTTAACTGAACAATTGGTAGACTTCTTTTAAATTTTGAATAAAATCCGCTAATATATAGGTTGTTTGTGTGACCACTTATATATGTGTAATTCCGATTAATTGCTGTAAACTAGGTGGATGAAATCTGTTTTATTCATTATTTCATCATTAGAAATCCAGATCTGAAATATTTTTAGTTAAATTTATCACAATATCTGTCCGTCTTTCTATTTATATGATTGAAAGAAATCAATGTATTGAAAAGTTACAGTGAATTCAAACTTAAGTCTAAAAATGCTAAGGAAAATGTTACAAAATTGAGAAATTCGAGTTCAATTTTAAGCCAACTCATCAAAAGGATAGAATTATATCACGCGAACATGATAAATAAAAAGCATCATAAAATAGATGAATAAAATTTGGATTTTGGTCTGGAGATAAAATTGATAAATTTTTAACAAATTTTGGACCAAATCATTCAACAGAGAGAGGTCCAGCATTCTCTTTGCTTTCTTTAATCAATCAAAATGTTCTGCTTATTATTACTAGATTCATTTGCAAAGTAAAGATGTGTGGCTGTGTACCGTGTCTGCGTGAACCATTTAAGCTGAATTATGATGACTATGCAAAGTATACAAACACAAAGGTTGAACGTAGAGAGCAGTCGCTGTCGACCTCAAAGTGACACAATCTCGGTCCGGGATTCGATTTTTTTTCGTGTCATGTCGGTGATTTGCTTGAGTAAGAAATGAAATCAAAGTATGTAAATTGTTCAATCTAAAGTTGTTCAGATTTTATTTTTTCTAAAACTCTTGTTATTATTAATTCGTGCGTACTTTTAACTCCTATAAAGAAATATTTGTCTAAAAAATCAGATATAGACAGAATTATTGACGAATTTACAACTGAAAAAAGCTAGTAAATAACGGTTTTGGATCTAGTATTTCAATTCCAAGAAGAATTATAATGCTTATATTATGATTATAATTGTTTTATATTCAAATTCGTTAAATGAATTGGGACAGTTGTACAGATTTTTAATATTGCTTCTCAGCACAATTAGTTCTTTAGAAAGAAAAAACATTTTACGCTCAGCTCCACTGAACGCCGATCAAATATTATATCAATGCTTAGCTCCAAACTTGGAGACGATTTCAGCGACAAAATAGATGACACTAGAATCTTCCAAAAATTTAAAGGTAGAACCAATAACACCTGAGATATGCTTGATTGTTCGAGAACCTTCTCTACAGTGTACTAAAAATTATAAAAGAGAGATAGTCCACGCCGAAGATAGTCGAATATTTGATATTTAATTGTATAGCAAGTTATTGATGAATTAGATGGATCGTTTCAGTGAAACGCAAACGTTCAGAAGGAATTCAAGCGATTAGTGAATAGAGCTGTGTGCCGAATCTTGGAGTTAATTATAAAAGCAGCCTCGATTCGTGTGTGAAGTAGCCAGTTGTGCAGCAGTAAGTCGGCTGTGAGATGCAGTTAAAGCTAGAAGACAGTGGAGAATTGCAGGCGTTTGGAGAGATCGTGGAAAGTATTAGCTACATAGATTCCCTCATCCTCTTGAAATCTGTCTGGTAGCTTTGTGGGCTTGTTTGTTGTTAGCTACTGATTGCAGTTTGTGGGTTGCTGTTTGTTCTAAGCGTTCTGCTTTAAATAGCAAGTGTATGGCTCGGCTGTATTCTTTCGTCTGTGTATTCGTTTTAAAAACGCCGTTATTTGTTATTGAGATCTGTTGTTGTGAATTAATGTTACACTACACACTCACTAAAAAGTGAAACCGTCGTCGAATTTTAGAGAACTTTTATTTTTCCATAACATTTGATGACAGTGGTGGGATTAAGGGATTTTAAAAAAGTATTTCTGTAACAATATTCATTCTTTATTTTTCTACAAATATCTTTCATAAATGGAATAGAAGCAAATAAATTATTTTTCTAATTTCTGCTTTTGTAAAAAAATGATGCGAAAAATATTATAAGATGAGTGGCAGATGGAATTAAATGACATGAAAACGATATCGCCTAGATAGAATTGGACATACCAACATCATTAGATGACAGTAAAAGATTGTAAGTAAATGGAGCTCTCATGTTAAAAATCTTCTAAGTAAATTGGAATCATATTTAAATTGAAAATATAGTTCTCTTTTTCGTGACTGCATAAAAATTTTCATTCTAATAATATTCTTTAAAAATAAATTTTTAATTTTGTTTCAAGTACCTTACTATTCTTTCAAGTACTACTTAAATCCATAGATTTTTTTTCCAGTTTTCAAATCACACAAAAAATTAGTTTTAAGTCATTACTGCTTAAACTATCTCATTATCTTTACAGATAGTAAAATATGAATATCGAATGAGTATGCGCGAGTGTGCATGTATGTTCTGAAAGGCAGGCAATTTGATCTAAAGCTATCAAATTTGTCCCAATTATACTTTGAAAGATGTAAAATTGAAATCTGGATAAATTAGAAATTAATGATTTAAATTAATTAGGAAATCTTTTCACGATAAACTATGAAAAGTTAATTTCATCAAAATGGGTTTTATATCATTTTAACATTTGAAAATTTGTCTTTCATTTTCTTGTAATTATTTTTCTAGATTTCCCCGATTTTTACTTTCTTGCATACTTAATATAAAGAAAGTATAGTAATCGTCGAAAAATTTGAACTCTATTATTTTGCCGAATCTCCACGTTTTAGTCTTTCCTAACTTCGAGAAACGCATGCTTAGAATATATCCGTCTGACTGTGATGGAAAAAAAACTTAAAAAAGCATTGTGAATGTTGGTTAAATTTCGGAGTACTATCTTTACATCCTTTACAGATATCTATCAAATTTTGAGAAAAATCCGCCTGTCCAGCTATTGTATTAAAAGTCGACGCAGTAATTATAAAATGAAAGGAACTAGATAGATAAAGCATGCATATTTATCATCTATAGTGTAGGCACCTACCAAAATGTGAGCAAAATCGAACTACGAGTTGATTGTCTATCTGTGTACTTTCAGAAACTTTCAGTGACTTAAATAAAGCAAATTTAATCTAGGATTTTTGACTACTAGGATAGTTTTCTGTCAAATTTTTGTTTCCTGAATGCCAGGAATTAAATTGATCACAAGGTAAAAATACTAAATTCTAAAGTAAATAAAAGTAAAAGTAAGATTCGGTAAAAATACTAAATTCTAAAAGTTAATATTTAACAACTAAATTAATAAAAATTAATATTTCACAACTATTGTACGCCAATGCCATGTGAGGCGCTCTAAGACACCACGTTTATTAGAGTTTATGCGAGAAAGATTTATGGTGACCACTCTCGCTGTTTAAAAAATACTTTCTGCATAATTTTTAATAATAATCTTTACTATAGCTGTAAAATTCTAACGTATTTCATTGGTTGGTCAAACATTTAATCTCTGGTTTTCTTCCATTGTTGAAAACTAAAGAAAAAAGAATTCTATTTAATTTTTGAGCAGTTTATATGAAAAATAAGAAAATAAGTTGAAGTACAGAGAACAACTACTTGAAATTAGTAGATAGACTGCTCGAACAATTACATTTACAATAATAGTATACTGTCGCCTGATATGGCTGTCTTAAGACGGTTCAATCACATCATAAATAGAACACTTAAGATATTGTTAAAATAACATGCATTGTCACAGTTTAACGTTAAAAAATATGTCGACAATGAATAATTGATTATTATTTCAGGTTAACCAACAGCCCAGATGGTAGAAAGTAATAAATATCTAAAATATATTTTTGATCAATTTCTTTTCTCAAATTCCTGATTTCTGAGATTCAAAATTTAATTGAAATTTTGATTATCTATAATTATCTATTTATTTATATTATTTATTTATTTTTATCAATAAGTATTTATAATTATATCAATTAATTTATAATTAATTTCCGAAGATATGCAATTGAGCAATACTTATGAACTATGGGTCATCAGGAAATGTCGGGAAAAATCAGTAAGATTTCATTCTAGTAAATATCAAATAAGTCAGTGAAATAAAATTATATCAAAACATACCTGAAACAAAACACCACTATGTGCATCACAGTTGGGCCACGGGTTTTTAACTTTTCCAAATTCCCTCAGAATGGGGGGTGCAATTTTGTAGACAGCTGATACTATTCTGACCAGTGGCTCGTTCGGCAGATGCTTCAAGGCGAATTCACGCATCGTGGTAAAACGAGGATCTGTTTTTCGTAACACAGCATGACCGTAACCAGGAACGACCTGCGTTTTATTACGAAAATAAAAAGTAATTGATTCATTTTTTTCATCAATTATTCATACTTTTATTATAAAAAGAAATATGCATTTAAATTGGTCTGCCATATTTTTTAGCACAGAAAGACGTTTCGTATTGATGGTAAACATTAATGTCTCGAGAAAGGTCTAATTCTGAAGGTCAAGAAAGGTCGTACTCCTAATACATCAGTCATCGAGTTGCTGCTATACCACAAAATCTACGATGGTTCATTTGCTGTAGAAAGCCATTGACTGCGGCAGCTATAATTGAAAGTTTTTTTATGTAATACCTTCCAGAAACAGAACCTATTATTTGAAATGCAATCCACAATCCAGGCATGGCTCTCTTTTACCCATTTTTCTACACAAGATTGACTTTGGCTGGCCTCTATTCTTCTCTAGTAGTATGTCGAGTAGCTACTAACAACACAAGAACTGGAATAGTTCAATGTTTTCTTACAGTTAGCTTCTAAAAACGGTTAGCTGCGGTAATTGAAATCGCTGGTCTTCCTATGCAATACCTTCTAGAAACAGAATCTGTTATTAGAAATGCAATCCAGAATCCAATAATTGCTCTCATTTAACTATTTATCTGCAAAAACTTGACCTTTGATAGCTTCCACTTGCCTAGTAGTACATCATTGAATCTGCAATAGTTCAGTACTTCCTTACAGTTGACGCCAAAAGGCTATTATCTTCAGCAACTGTAACTGTGGAGCTTCCTCTGCAATACTTTCTAGAAGCAGAATCTGCTCTTAGAAATGCTTTCCACAATCCATGAAAAGATCTCCATTAAAAATTTTGCTTCAAAGAATGGACTTTATCTCTCCTCTAATCGTTTAGTGATAACGTCATGATTGTTCTTCTGAAACAGGATATTGTTACAAATTTTGCTTCCTCGCACTATTAATATCATAAGAAGGAACGATTTACAATAATATATACTGGATGGTTGCCCGGATGTCGCATTAGGCAACGAATTTGGTGATAAAATGGAAAATACCCGAACCTCTAGAATTTTCTCGATCCGTTCATTAGGAACCGAGATACCTCCATATACGCCCTAATTATTTCAGAAGCTTCCAGAACCACCATCCGGGAGCTATAAAAGGCAGGCACTTTCAACCTGGGTCACCACTCTATAGTCCTGGGAAGTGGTCTTGAACTTGTCGTGGATCGGCATCAAAAGTGAGGACAGACAGTGGAGGTTTCAGTCGTCTGGAGAGACCGCAGAGCAAAGCTCCGAGGATCTCCTCTTTTGCTGAATCCTGTCTGACCGCTTTGTGTATAGTGAACGTTGTTACTACAAGGTTACAACTCTTGGGCTACTGTCTGCTGCAGAGTACTGCTTTGTGCTGTCCAGTGAATTTGTCTCGGGTGTATAAAGTTGCCGTCTTTGTGCTGCCCTGGCTTCATGTAAATAAACATCATAGTTATGTTCTTCAACTAAAGGACTGCTGATTGTGTGTTTATCTCACGACATACACCTCACTATACAGGAACGAGTCTCTACGGATAAGAAATCCGTAACAATATTAAATATTCAACTCCTTACCTAATCCTGTTTTACTATCCGATACTATAGAAGTTATAGTCCATTTACAGCCCAGTGCCTAAGAGCAATAAACTGAATAGTCATACGAATTTTCCCATCATAATCTAATGCTCTTTTATATATACTAGAAAAATGGTACCAATTAATGAAAAGATTTCAAGTATTTCCTAAATAATGTGTGTATTAATTGACCTATTCCTATGTTTCAAACTTGTTCCTACTTGTCTACATCTATTTTACACTCTCTCCTACAGTTTGGCCAAAATTATCAATTTTTGAGCAAAAAAACTATGGTATGTTGTTTAATCAATTCTTGGTATGCAATATCTTATTATTAGCAGGAAAACTAAACAAGTTATTGACATGAGTATATCATTTCCTACAAGGAAATGAACAAGTTATTGACCTCATCAAGCACCAAACGAACTCATCTTAAACAAAATTCCTTTATTTATATTAATTAGTACGAAATTATCGCTCAAAGCTTCTAAGAACTTTTAAATTTATTACTTTTATTACCTGCACCTGAATATTACAAAATGGTCTAAGAAAGTAAATTATGAATAGTATTTCTAAAATGTTAAGCGCACTTTCGTATAATTCAATCGATATTTAAAAAAATAGGGATTAAACCTTCGGGTTTTTTTATTAACAAACATAATACCATAGATTTTGTTGCTTTGGTTTTGTTAATGACTTTGGTAACTGTATTCTGATCTTCGATTGTTACTTCTTCATCATCAATCTCAATAGTAGTCTTTAGTCTGTTACGAAGTCTAAGAAATTTATCAGCCGACTTTTCTTAAGGAATACTTACATTTCACAAGCCTTTAAATTCCTTTTGTGTGTGTGTGTGTGTCAAATAATGCGGTTGCGATGAAGTCGTCTATATTTATTGCACCATTTATCTTCATTTCTGCTGAAATTTCAACTTCTTTTATGTTCTATTGCTCATATCCTTCTTCAATGTTCTTCAGTTTATGCTCGTCTTCCGTCTCTAATCTTGTATTTTTCCTTGTGACTTCTTGTGATTAATCTTGAGGGTTTCGTCTTCTTCAATATTGTTTTCAGGAAATTTCTTTGATTTTGTTTTTGCTTTGATATCTTTTTTTCTATGATTTTGTCGTTGTCTTTTACCAAATCCTTCTCTACTGCTTTTTGTATCTGAGACTTCTTTTTTTTTGCTTTTTTAAGTTTTGTTCTATTCCATTTGATTTTTTTCTTTTCTTCCTCAACTGTTTTATTTTCTGTATTCTTTTTCGAGTCCTTTTTCTACTCGTTTGAAGAAACTAGACAGGGTAACCTCTCTGTTAAACTTCTCGACAGTCTTCCCATGGAATCTTTTCCAACTAAGAGATTTCTTGAAGTGGTTAGGTAATAAAGTTGTGAATTTTTCAAGTTATTTGTATCGAACATGTACCATGGCTTCTGTTATTAGTTCTTCTCTGTTATTAGTGCCATGGCTTCTGTTATTATTTCTTCTCTGTTATTAGTACCATGGCTT
>JAPMOQ010010478.1:147472-184426 GCA_026543055.1 Argiope trifasciata | reverse complement strand
ATGGCTTCTGTTATTATTTCTTCTCTGTTTTTAGTAGCATGGCTTCTATTATTAGTACCATAGCTTCTGTTATTAGTTCTCTGTTTTTAGTACCATAGCTTCTGTTATTATTTCTTCTCTGTTATTAGTGCCATGGCTTCTGTTATTTGAATGTTGGGCATTATGAGGGATGTCAATAACCGACATGCTTCAATACAATTACTGACACCTCCGAGCCTGCCTTACCCTCAATTTGGTCAACAATTGGATTCAACAACTTACGTAATGTTTTAAAAAATGAGAGTCATTCTTTTGTAGATGGAAAAAGTTTAATTAAGCATAAAAAGCAAAGCCTTATGAATCTAAGTCTAATGAAATGTCAAATTAGTAACGCATGATAGAGGAAACTAATCAAATTTAAGATTACATTATTAAAACCCCTAACAGATATTGTTTGGCTTGAAATTTTTTAAAAATATCATTTACATCATCAGGAAGTAATTTCATCTGCAGATCATAACTATATCTGCAGGTCAAAAACATGACACGTTAAAAAGAAAAGCAAAATTCTGACTCCCCCTTCTTAAAGAAATCTTTAAAAAGCCACCATTTGACTAGAAGTGTTTAAAATCTTCGCTTCCCGCATATATTATCACCCAATGGACTGGTGAGAATCAGTGATTGATTATTTATGCTTTACAATGGAGTCAAGTTTGAAATCCTGGGCAACTTGAACTTATTTCATCTTGCTCACAGTAAAAATATCAGTTATAGGTGCCTGTACTCTGATGATGATAATGTCGTGTCGTGTTAACACGGAAACGGAAAGCAGGGGCTTCTGAGAGTAAAGACCCCTGAGCACCTGAAGGAGAAATCTGATTTCTAGCTCAAATGAATATGACACACACATTCGCTTGCACAGCCCCTTTTTATGGAGGTGGGTGTCATTCACAAATCTCACAGATAGAATACGCAAGGGAATAATAATCATGCCCGAACCGGGACTCAACTCCTGGACGTCCAGATCACGGAGAAGAGGCGCTACCCCTATTTCAGGACGCCGGCTACCAATACTTTAAGAAATTTATATGAAAATTTACTTATTTTAATCAGTGTAATCTGGTTTTATGATTCTGAATTTTCTAGGTAGATTCCTGTAGGAAGACTACCGATTTCAATGGTTCCCATGACAAAATTTCGGATAAATTAATTCAGTTATTTTTTTATCATGGTCAACGCTTTGCCCAATTGCTTTGGGAACAGGATAGCTAGATAATACTTATTTTCGTTTTAACTGACTTGGAATTTGTTTTTGGAAAGCTAAAAATCTCGGACCAGTTGGTAAATGGCCCAACTTGCTCAAAGGGGTTCGAAATGGTGGAGGAATGAAATTATCATTTGGCTATAACTTTCTTAATATTAAAGATGGAAAAATAAATCCAACTTACTAAACTAACACCTCATTAAGAAGAACAACTTTCATATTAAAATTTTTTCGATAGCTGAAATATTTTAAAAGTTTGTAACTAAAAAGTGATTTCCAAGCAATAATTTTCAATTTTTTTTTAACATCAATAATTTATGTTGCCTAGACTTAGATGTAAATTAATCAGCCTTTTCCTTCCTGCTTGACAATAGGAATTTTTTTCTTTAATTTTAATTTTTTAAATCCAATGAAAGACATAAGAAGTAAGCAATTCATCCACTAAATATCTTCAAATAAAGGAAAAACAAAACACAATAATAACAATACAAACCAAGTAAAATATGATCTGATTTGTTGAATATTTATTACCTGGCCAGACTTAAGAGTGTCCCAAATGAAGTCTTTCAATCAAACTCAAATTTTACCCTTTTGGTTGTTTTTATAATCAAGTCCCATTTTCAATCGCATTTCTAGGTTTTATAATACAAGAAATTATTTTATTAATTTATTTATTTGCTTTTAATTGTTGTTTTTATACACATAACAATTTTGTACGTTTTTGAAAATCTATTATAGAACAAGCAGGAATGGCCTAATCTACACTTTGTACAGATATACATCACAGTTTTGTTCGTGTTTGAAAAATCTATTATAGAACAAGCAGAGTGGCCTAATTTACATTTGTTGAATATTTATTACCTGACCAGACTTAAGAGTGTCCCAAATGAAGTCTTTCAGCTGATTTTCGGTTATATCTGGACCATATTCTTCCATTAGCTTCTTTATCCAAACGAGAACTTCCTGGAATGAAAATTTTCGTTTCAATAAAAAGCAAAAATTATATAAACAACGAATAATATTGGTTGCATAATTTTATAACTACAATTATAGTAAACATTATTAATACAGCAATAATTTATTTTTATATTCCTGATTTAATATTAATAATAGAAGTGTTATAGCATATACCGATGAATTCTTTGGTGAAGGTGTAACTGACACATACTTTTAGAAAAGTAATTTTACAGATTAAGCTATAAAATACAGTAATGGAAAATTGAATAGAAGTAAATATTTCCAATAATTGAAGCTTGGAAATATTATTTTTAATTTTTAAATACCAGATATTAATTATTCATTCTATAAAAAAATAATAAATTCACAAAAATTGCAAATGTTTCACTGGTACACATACAGAATTTTCTGAGCACGAATAATGATAAGAAATTGGAAAAGATAACGTATTTCTGATAAATAATCAAATGTTTCAATTGATTGGGAAGTCAGATCTAAATTACAAATTCGACTTTCGGATACTATTGAACACGTGGCAAGCATTAATAGCTAAAAGAAGGATACGATAGATTCAGTAAAAATGCTATATTCTCACCAAAAGATAATATTTTAAGACTATTGTACGCCAGAGACATGTAACGTAGTTTCTGAAATAATAAGTTCATAGAAGAGTATGCGAGAAAGTTTTGAGGAGACCACTTCCACTGGTTTGACTTATTCTTAAATTTGTCTTTAATTGTCCAAAAATCTTAAAAGCATTCTTCACTGACTCTTATCACCGAAATTTATCATATTTTGATTTGGATACTTTAGGGCGACCTGATCAGATCGTGATCTCAGTGTCATTGACTTATTTATAATCTGGAAATATCAATCCTACCTGTATTGCCATACCATGAATAGGTCCAGCAAAAGCATTCATTCCAGCTCCGAATGAGAGAAAGGGGTCAGACAAAGCACTGCCCACCAGATGGACAGCATGTGCGCATGCGTTCCCCCCTTCGTGATCACTGAAAGAATAAAACATATATTCGATTTTCTTACTTTATTTATTTTATCTTAATGACTTGGTAAACGAAACAAAGAAATACATATCGCTATAAGTCCCATTATGTATACAAAGTGATCGTTTACCTTTTAAGCTTTTTAAATTCAATACGTTCGGTAAATATCATGATCTATTTATAGACACTTAACAGACGATTCCTTTTCAGACATTTTATAACTGCTACAATTTTTATTTCAGTTAAAATATCATTAAAAAGTAAAAGCAAACATTTTTTTCTTTGATAAACATATTTTATTAATATTATTTTGTATAATTAATATAATTTTTCCCCAAAAATGGAAAAACTAGCATGATATTTTACAAAAAAAGAAGAAGAAAGCTGGTGCATTAAAATAAAGATTTTAGTATGCAGAATAATATAAAGTATTGCATATATACGTATAAAGAATTGTATTCAAATTTTTTCATAAATGAAAATGGAACATTTCACTGCTTTTTTTTCAAAACTTGACAACTATTCTGATTCCTTAGAAAATCAATAGTTTCAATATGCAAAATCTTTTATACTTAACAACATCAAAATACACTCGTTCAGACAATGAAATTTTTTTAAATAATAGGACAACAGATCCATACAAACCTGTGAATACTCAAGAATAATCTCATGAATTCTATTAACTTGGGATTTTCGTAGCCCAACATCGAGGCAAAATTATGAGTCCAATCTTTCGCCATATCTATTGTACCAATGCTTGTTTCTTTACAATACATATTTCTGTAAATAGTAGCTGCTATGGTAGGGAGCTTTGCAATGACGTTCATGGCGTCGTCATACGTGAACTACAAAATAAATCTTAATGTATATATTTAATACTGTCAGCACTTTTCCCAGTTAATGCATAATCTACAGAGATGAATAAAGTATTACTGTAAAGAAAATTCGTTTAGTATTGTTACGAACCTGTAATTTTGCTTCCCCGCTCCAATAATGTCATCGTAAAGAAGACTGATTTACAGTCATATGCATTGAACGATGCACAGGTGTCACATCAAAGAGCTCAGAACCTGGCGACCATTTGGTGGTGATGAGTTTAGCGACTTTGGCGACAAAATAGATAATACCTGAAACTTCGAGAATTTTCCCGATCCGTCCTTTAAGAACCGAAATAAGTTAAGAATGGTCTTGATTGGTCCTGAAGCTTTTAGCCCCATCTCCCAGAGCTATGAAAGGTCGGCAATCTGAAGCCAAGGTGGTGAATCAAGTATTCCTGAATTGAGAGATCTTGAATACGAGTACTGAACAGAGGAGTCGCTGAGAAAATACCGAAGCAAAGACGGAGTCCTGACGCTGTGTGTGCTGTATTCTTGAGGGGTCGTGTCTTGTATCGTAGCCCGTTGCATGAAGTAGTGAGCAGGCAGCGAAAGCAAGAAGAGACGGGGAAGTAGTTTCAGTCGTTTGGAGATATCTACGTGAGTGTAGACAGCATCCCTCAAAGATTCCTTTTCCTGCTGAATCCTGTCTCCCTGCTTTGTGTGCTGAGGGCGTTGCCACTATTGGGTTTCCAAGTGCGGGCTACTGTCTTCAGTAGAATTATTGCTGTGTGCTGTCCTGTACGTTGGCCTCGACTGTACATAGTTGTCTTCTGGACATAGTCGCTGTGCTGTTAATATTTGTCCAGTCCGGTCCTGTCTCCGTCCTGTAAATAAACATCTTCGTTGTGTTTGTCTACTAAAGGACTGCCGATACTTATTGTGTTTTTCTACGCCATACACTCCACTACAAAATAAACGAAACTGACGGATAAGGAGGAAATCCGTAACAGTATTAATTTAATTACGGAAAAATCGACATTTTATGATTGAAATAATAATAAAATCTCTTCATAATAATAATTTATTTATAATAATTGTTGAATTAATAATAATATCATTAAAAATGTCCTGTAATTAATTTTTTAATTATTGTAAAGATCATGGATGTGTAGTAACGCCGCATATTTTACTTTCCTATGTACACAATATAGTAGTGAGTACTGTAAGATAGAGAATATTGTAATTATCAAAAAAAAAATCGAACTGGAATTTTTGACGAATTTCCATACTTCAGATCTCACTGAATAAGAAAAATAACTGTTTTGGAATTATGTCTGTGTGTCAACCTATGAATACGATAAATAAAAAAATGTTTCGAGTTAGAAGAATGAAATTTGGTATAAATCTTTATAAAAAATCTATATAAATTTTTTTTTATCCATTTGGAAAAAATCTACTGCTTCTGCTATTCGATTGCAAGTTACCTCAATACTTCCAAAAAGAAAAACGTAAGATGAAATTTAGCGCATAAATTTGGTATTTAAAATGTAAACGTGTATCAAATTTCAAAGTCATACCCTTCGAAGACTTTTATATAATGATGCCAAATTAATAAATCAAAAAGTTATCATTTGAAGAAATGATATTTGGTATATGATATTTTTAGCTATGATTGTAATTTTATGTCAGATTTTAATTTCAATCAGTCGAAAAAAAGGCTTCCAAAATGCATATTTATAAGTAACAAAGTTACAAAAGTATTTTTAACGACTATAAATTTCATAATAAATTAAAAAAGAGTATTCTGTTCTGCTATTAATTCAGTAAAGATTTGTTTCATCAGGCTGACTGAAAAAAAAAATAATGAAACGGAGTTATCAATTAGCAGCTGCTAAATACTGCCATCCAATCTAAAATTCTTCTTAAAATGTTCAATAATCTATTAAATTCAGGTTTAGAAGAATATCTGCTAACCGTTAATTCATTCAAATGACATCTACTGCTATTTGACAGTTAATTTAAATAGTCACTTCAAAGCTAAAGAAGTGTCAAAATTATTGGTATTATTAAGCATCAAATTATTAGAAGTGTCAGTGTTATAGCATAGAGTGTATAACATTTTGAACATCAATTGTTTAAATATATAGTACATTCCTGAATATCCGGCTTCCGTATTATCCGGCCTAATATTCTTTTTATCATAATTAGATGAGGAAGGCAAGGAGTTGGCAAGGCCAAGGTTATTGGAAGCGTTTTGACCGTTGTTTTTGCTTCTTCAGTGTGTAATGGACCTCAATTGTTACCGCTATTCCTGATTATAACAGCACATTATGCCCAGTATTCGTTTAATTGTTCTTGGTTATGCTTAAAATTTCTGAAGTGTACCCAGTGAAGATTATAGACGTTATGCTAAAATGTGAACGGTTTATATTTTTTAATTCACTTTTTCTATAATAAATTCTGGAAACGTGCAGTGAAGTATATAAACTGCCTGTACAGAGGTTTCTATTTTAACTCGACACGTTACCAGCAACTGGTTCTATCATTCACAGAGCCATTGATGCGTTCACATTGAAATAAATAGAGGATTTAGTACTCAGTAAGAAGTGAGAAAATACGTATTATGACATTGAGTTTTGCTATAAAAATTTTGTTTTCTGGTATTGGTGGACAAAGAAACAAATTCATAGAACTCGGGCCTATCATGCGTTTTGGTTATATTTCCTTGCCCTTTAGCCACATACTCGAGAGTGTGTGGCTCGAGGGCTGTATTTATTTTCCTCAAAAATAAATACAGCCCTCGTGCCACACAGCTGAGTTTTTTATGTATCCAAAAATATATTTACTAGATATATAAGTTTGATACGTACTCAAATTACATATCACTAAGAACATATAATAAATTATATCTTCTTAATGCTATTTAATCTGAGTACAGCATAGATAATTTTGTACTCAAATTATTTATTTATGCTGCCAATAAATAATTTGAGTACTGTATACTCAAATTATTTATTGGCAGCATTAAATATTTAATATATTTTTAATGTTACAAAGATGAAATCGAATTACTTCCCAATATCTTGACTCTGGTATACCGTCCCTATATGCCTTGGCAAAAACACTTTCGGTGTTACATGCCGTAATAGCAGCACAGAATCTAGTCATAGGTTGCACGTGAGGGGGAAAGTTGTTCAGGATTGTAAGAACATGCGACGGTAATTCTGACTGTTCTGCCCACTTCCGGGATAAGCCCTTCGCCTAAAAAGGAAGGTATATTAATTTTATTTGTAGAAAAATGAAGCATTATTCATTATTTACAAAGCTAAATTAAAAAACGCTCAATTTAATTTCTATACGAGATAAATGAAGAATAATGAGAAGTTATTACAAAAAAATTTATATTTAGAATTATCATATTCACAGACGATAAACAGATATATTTCTGAAAATATTCTTTTTGGTTCTTATAAAAACGATATAAATTCATCAGAATTTTGAGATGCGATTATTTTTATTGATTATAATACTCTTTATAGTACTTTGGTGATTATAATAATGTGAAATAATACTAAAACGAATCATTTCTATAAGTGAGCAGTTATTATGTCTAATATTATTCGACGTATCATCCAAGATACTTAGAAATTCTTGATTATGAATTAATTTTCGTTTTCCTCATCTTTCCATTTAACAATGGAAATATGAAAAAAGACGACTATGGTGACTATATTAAACAACTATGAAATACACTTATTTCCAGAAACTCTGAGTAACAACGCTTTGCTTTAACTACATGAGACAATCAAATCTGAAATACTTGTTTTATATAAAACCAATGGGAGTGTTATCCTCAAAACTTTTTAGCATAAATTAATAAACTTGCCATGGCCGAAAATGCCTTGCATGCCATTGGTGTACAATCGCTATGAATTATTTTTCGGTGGAAATTTCCATTTTTCCCGAATCTATCGTAACATCTTTGGCAATTAATATCTGGTATGTCTTTAGTAGTATCCAAAAATCGAATTTCTGCTTCAGATATGTTTTTTTTTTACAAATTGGAGCAAAAATCTGACACAAGACTGCACTAAACTTTATATAATTATATCATTGCATGTTTGAATATTCTCTTTTACACATCTCTGAAAGTACAGACCGTCAGACAATCAACTCTTTGTTGAATCTGGCTCAAATTTTGGCAGATGTCTACAATGTAAAGTTTGTGCATCAAATTTTATCTCCTAGTACACGCTGTTATCATGTTAAAATATATTTGAACAGCCAAATAAATCGACTTCCTCTGAACAGATTTTACTCAAAATTTGATATAAATCTGAAAGTTTGGTATAAGGACCTTATACCAATTTTCAACCATCTAACTCTCAATGATTTTTAGTTGATACTAATACGCTCAGTGGTGGCGGGGTGATCGGCTGTACACAAGAAGAAGAATCGTTTTTTTTAGCTATGCTTGTCATAGACTGACAGACAGATGGACATTTAAAAAAATGTTTTTCAAACTCAGAGAGTGGAATTGTGGAATTGAGAGTGGAAAACATGGAATTTTGACAACATTCCAATGCACTTTTCACAATGCAAAACTAGAATGCATTTTTCTCTTTACTAAGTATACGAGAAAGTAAAATAAAAATCTAAGAAAAGAATACTATGTTTGTATCATAAGAGCCAATAAAATAGTCACGTCACAATTAAGAAATTATAACAATTGTTTATGCAGATCATTGTACGTTTTGTTTAAATTGAATAAACTGAATGCTTGAACTGAAAAAATTATTAGTACAACATTCGAACACCTACTGAACATTAATTTATTCAGTTGCTATTCTCGCCAAGAAAGATTATGCTCTCAAATCAAAGATATTCATAGTACTGCGATATATAAGGAATTGATGAAGCTCTGTAATAAGTCAATATGAAAATCTCTGAACTGGGCTTATAAAAAAGGAGTGATCTTATCCATACTAACAAGTATATATTTTCTTCGAGACATTCATAAGTGATGATTTCATAGTGAACATTGATCACTCTTCTATAAAGAACATTTTCTCACCCCCCCTGATGTCTTGACAAGTTTTATATTATTTAAATGATTGAAATGCCTACGAAAATTCATGACAATCCCACTCTTATAAAAAGTCCAGAGAGATTGTTATTAAAGTGTTCAGTGACATTTTCTAGGTTGTAATAGGCCTTTATGGTTTACACGCAAATATGCAAATTGAACCAAATAGCAAGTGAAAATATAGATTCGACATAAAATATACGTAACCCTACTATCCACTTAAAATGTTCTCTGCCGTAAACTATCTGTTCCTATTAGTGAATTGTCATGGGTAAAACACATCTGGTAATACTATCAGTGCAGTCTGGCATCTATGAGAAGTGATATATCTAATGGCAGACATAAACCACACTCATACTCATCAGTTACTAATCAAATATTTGCACACAGTTTATTTTTAAATTGGGATCCATAGGTACCAATAGTCACAGAGACAAATCTTTTGCAGTATTTTTCTTGTTTCCTTTCGAAAGGATTGCCAGCTAATTGTGGTATAATAGATCTTCAATTCGAAGGCGACGTAACTATAACCTAAATTTTAGTATATTTCAATCTTCTCTAATCAATCAACTGACTACATAGGTCTTAAGTAAATCTTGCTCTCGTATAATCTGTCGTAAATACTCATCTATAATAATTTCAGCCTTATATGGGGATTGGTGCGAAACCGTATTTAGTTACCTCCGAATTAGTAACTCTGTACTACATTTAACAAAACATTGCATCAATTCAGTAACTTATAGCTGCCTGATATTTAGCTATAACAACTGCCTGATATCTAGTTTTGATTTTATTGGTACGTGTGTTATCTGTGAGATATTTGAAAGCTCCAATAATAAAAATTCAAAATGCATAATTTTTTCAGTATTTTGTAAACATAATTCTGTGTACAAGTCTAATATAAATTGTACTGCCAATTGCTTATAAAGATATAAAGTAAAAACTGACTTATTTTTTGAATACATGTTTATTTTTTATTCACCTTTAAATTTTGAGATATATTTTCTCTCAACGCATAAAAGTGCAAAAAATTTATATTTGGGAAGTCTTTGCTTTTCTGCAGGTGAAAAATGAAAACAATTTGGAAAATTTCAGTATGTTACAAAGATAACTCAAAATCGCCTTCAACAAGGCGGTTGGAATTCGGTATACGGTCTTTACAACAAATTTATTGATTTTTTTCCTTCAAATTTTTAGTAAATTCTGTTCAGAGGAAGTCCTTTTGGTTATTCGAATGTAAGTTAACACAGTTACAAAAAGAAATCTAGATGGATAAAATAAGGTGCTGAGATTTAAAATCTAGAGTATAGATATCTATTTTCAGCTAAATCAAACAAGCGGTTGACCATTTGTTAGTCCGGGCAAGAAATTTGCCAACACAATAACTCAAAAACACCGTGACTTAAATATATCAAATTTTGTATGGGATTTTATGACTACAAATGCAGTTATTTATTAAATTTGTGTTTCAATCGGTTGACGAAAACGTGTCTAAAACACAAATTCGATCTTTGGGCACTATTAACGTATGACAGAGTTTAAACGTAACATATCTCTCAAAAGATAAAATGATAGATTCAATGAAAATATTCAAGCCAAAGCCGGCGTCATGGCACAGGGGTAGCGTGTCTTCCCCGTGATCTGGGCGTTCCGGGTTCGAGTCCCGGTTCGGGCATGGTTGTTACTCTGTGTTCTGTCGGTGAGGCGTGTGAATGTGCCCCCCTGTAAAAAGGGGTTGTGCAAGCGAATGTGTGTGTCACTTTCATTTGAGCTTGAAGTCAGACTTCTGCCCTCTGGGTGCTCAGGGGTCTTTACCCTCAGAAGCTACTGCCCCCCCTTTCCGTGGAAGCACAGACACGACATTATCATCATCATTCAAGCCAAAAGTTAATATTCCGTAATTAGTGCCTCAGTGCCATACAAAATACTGTCAGCCATGACAAGTTTGTTAGAGAGTATGCTGGAAAGTTTTGGTGACGTCATTTCCCCTGGGTTTTTTTCTGAGAATCTTATATACCCTCTCTTTGTCAACAAGTTCATTTAGACAGTCCCAAAGCACAAAACCTACCTGTTCATCAGTTGGTACATCCCCAGTCATTAACAACCAAAAGATGCCTTCGGGGAGAGGTTCTGCTCCCCCTGGAGCTCTGGGAAGTTGTTCCAAACATTCTGGAAGGGTTCTTCCCCGAAATTTGATTCCTTCTTCTGGATCTAACTCTGAGGTTTCTGTTAGCAAACACTTCATACCTCGCATTCCGCCATACATCTGATGGAGATTAAGAATTTGAAATCAAAATCATATATAAATAAAAATGAATGTATGTCTGTATGTCTCTTATGCGCTGCCGTACCCCTCATCCGATTCCGATGAAACTTCGAATACTTATTACTTGCACTTACGGGATGATTATAGGCATGGTAAAATTATGTAATATATAAAAATTATTTTTTGATCCATTTATCGCATCTATTAAACAAAGATTAATGAATTTTTGTTTATTTGTACCTTATGCCCAGCCATGCCGCTCATCTTATCTCGATAAAACTTCTACTAGTTATTACTTGCACTTACGAAATGGCTCTAAACATAGTAAAATTATGTAATCTAAATAAATAAAAATGAATGTTTGCCTGTGTATCTCTTATTCCCTGCCCTACCGCTCATCCGATTGCGATGAAACTTTGAATACTTATTTCTTACAATTTAAACTTGCGGACTGAACCTAAAAAATACATGTTGTTCTCATAACCATATGTATGGTGGATGCTTACGAGTTGGACAGTCAAGAAGTTTATTTGTTTCTGCTGAAGACGGAGAAAGTACTGCCTACCTTAAAGCTATGTTGTTGTCTAATGCCACTTGGTCATGCCAAGCCCGAATGAGCAGAGCTCTTTCGAATTAAGGCGGATGTGTGAGCCTTTCGATGTTAACATGCACCATTAAGGTGAAAGTATGACTTTTTTCGAACACACACGACGCAGCCCTTTTTAGGGGTTGGTTTAATTCATAACTACACTCATTCATCCATCTATCCACAAGTTAGAATTTAGATCCGAATCAGAGACCGACTCATCCCTGATTCTGTACCCCCAGAGGTATCATTTTGTTATGGGAACTTGGAGGATTTTGCATTCACGACATATTTAACTTGCCCCAGCAGCCATTAGTCAACTTGGAGGACTTTGCAGTGACGACATATTTAACTTTCCCCAATTGCCATTAGTCAAGACGAGGGCAGAAAGTGGGACCTTTCGTTTTCAAGACTGGCGCTTTACCAACCAGGCTACCGTGGCCCACCTTAAAGCTCTTGAAAAATAAAGTAAGAAAGAATAGAATAAATACTATTTACACTGTATTTCATTCAATTTCAATGAATGTATTCGTTTCCGATACGAAAATAAATACTATTCTTTCTATAATTCCTAATTAAAGAAGAGAGTTATTTTAAATTTCAAACGATATTTCCAAAATTATTTCTTCTACTGCAGTAACGCACCGAGTACCAGCTAGTCATAAATAAACATTGAGTTTATGGTTTAGTTTTCGGAGAGAAAAAAACATAGACAAAGTAATATCGAAATGTTCTAAATATGTAACTAATGACAGGAAATATTATTTCTAGAATTAAAAGAGAGTGACTAGCAATGACTGTATTCTTTCCGTTACCTGGTCAACAGTGATTTTTCCCAAAACCTTACTTCCATAATTTTCACGAAATTTTTTGATGACTTTTCGATGCTCAGTAATCTTTTGGGCCAATATTTCTTTCAAGTCCTTGAAACATTAGAAAGAGAGCGTTAAAAAATAAATAGATATAGAAAAGACAATAAATCATTCTAGCATTTCTGACTGCAAACTTACCGTAGAGCGACTTGAATTCTTTCTAAAAAGCAACAAATTCGTAGAAGTTGCCTGGAACAGAGCTGCTAATGTAGCAAATTATTTAACATAAATAAAATACTGCAATATTCTTTATAAGTTTTCATACAATGTAATAAGCATAAATAAAATAACTATAAAATACAGCAGATAATAGTTATTTATTCATATAAAAAATATAAGTAAAACCATTTTTCCTTCATATTTAACAGTAAATAATATGCAATTGCCAAAGTTAAGGTTAATTAATTAAAAGTAAATTCTGACACAACTTTGGGGAAAAAGAAGAATATAAAGGTCAAACTGCAAAAAAAGAAAGAAAATTGGAATAAGTGCAAATTTTAATATTATTATCAAATCTTACCCTTTTGGTTGTTTTTATAATCAAATCCCATTTTCAATCGTATTTCTAGGTTTTATAATACAAGAAATTATTTAATTAATTTGTTTAGTTGTTTTTAATTATTGTTTTTATACACATCACAATTTTGTACGTTTTTTAAAATCTATTATAGAACAAGCAGGAGAGGCCTAATCTACACTTTCTACATATACTCTGTGATAAAGATTCTATATCCCTTCAATCAGTATGAATTTTGGACACTCAAGAATTTTAATTCCCAGGAGAGTTAAAATTCTTATTTTCAGTGTTACGCACGTGAGAGTTGTTCGTATCACAGCATAGTACAGAAGGTCCAATATCTATTTTTTCTTATTCGACAGACTGAATTAAAATTTGTCATAGAAGTACAATTTTAATAGCAAGAACACATACAAAATTTCATTTGTTTCAGTTTTATGTGTGCGTGCGTCATTTTAATCATCACTTTTGCATCCAAGCATTCAAAATTCGATAAGGAAATTAAACTTGAAATGATTAAGTTATATCACTGGCCACTTATGGTGATAATGCCACTTTATATTACTGGCCACTTTTGTTATGCGTTGATATTTACTTCTGTAAGCCCCGTGGTACTTTGTGGTCCACGGGTATTTTATAAATGCTTCAATAAAAAAATACTTTAGTTATGTACCATATTTCATTCATCAAATCGTTACATTTTTGCGTTTTTACAATTACATGCATACTGAAGAACACAAAAATAGATGATCAAATCTCTAATGCATTCAGTTTCAAACTTGATATACAATGATGGAAAAAAAAATCCCAACACTAGGAACGAGCTGTGCTAGATAAACGAAATTCGGTAGGCGTGTTTATACATCTGAAAGATGACGTCGATTCAAATTTCGAGCTACGCGCGTACGCGTGGCGCTAGTAGCGACACTATGAACATGCAAATGAGGTTTGCTTTAAATAAGCGCTGTAAGGTTCGTGATCGTTATTTACAGTTGAGATTTGACGTAGTGGGTTAATGTTAGTCAAGGATGCCCCTGAGAAGACGAAGAAGCCATTATCAACAGCTCACTGAGTTTGAACGAAGTCGTGTTGTAGGGCAACGAGAAGGTGGGTTTCCTTTCCGCGATATTGCTGAAAGACTTGGCAGGAATATATCCACTGTACATGAGTATTGGCGGCAGTGGTCAAGGGAAGGTACTGCCTCCAGAATACCAGGTTCCGAGGGGCCACGTGTTACTACTGAGAGGGAAGACCGTCGTATTCGGCGTATGGCTGTGGCTAATCGTACTGCGTCTGCAGCTGAAATTCGAGCTGCAGTTGGCACCACAGTGACACAACGAACTGTTACAAATTGGTTACTTCAAGGACAGATCCGAGCCAGACACTCTGTACAGTGCATTACACTGACTCCAAACCACTGCCGTTTGCGACGTGAGTGGTGTCAAGCTAGAGCTCATTGGAGGACGGAGTGGAGATCTGTTGTGTTTTTTGATGAAAGCCGGTTCTGCCTTGGTCGCAGTGATAGCCGTTTGTTGGTTAAAAGGAGGCCAGGTGAACGCCTGCTAGTGACCTGTCTGGGGCCTAGACACACAGGGCCTACTCCTGGAGTTATGGTTTGGGGAGCAATTTCGTATGACAGCAGGAGCACTCTCGTGGTTATCCCACGCACCCTGACTGCAAATTTGTACGCCAGTCTAGTGATACAATCTGTTGTACTGCCATTCATGAACAGCATTCAAGGGGGTGTTTTCCAACAGGATAACGCTCGCCCTCATACCGCTGTTGTAACCCAAATGCTCTACAGAGTGCCGACATGTTGCCTTGGCCTGCTAGATCACCAGATCTTTCTCCAATCGAGCACGTATGGGACATCATTGGACGACAACTCCAGCGTCATCCACAACTAGCATTAACCGTCCCTGCATTGACCACCCAAGTGCAACCAGGCATGGAACTCCATCCCACAAACTGATATCCGACACCTGTACGACACAATGCATGCATGTTTGCATGCTTGCATTCAAAATTCTGGCGGTTACACCGGTTACTAATGTACCAACATTTCACATTTGAAATGGCTCTTCTCGCCAATGGCTCGCCCCGTGATCTCAATTAAATATGTTACCTAGACAAATGCATTTCTAAAATTTCATTACTGTACAATAATTTTTTCTTGGTGTTGGGATTCTTTTTCCATTAGTGTAGATATGAATTTTAAATTCTAAAATTGAAAGCAAATTTCCTTTACTTAGCCTTTTACGTTTGATACTTTTCATTGATTAAATAGAAATCCACAAATTTGTTATTAAAAAAACCTCATACTCGAAGCGTTTTTGAGTGATCATAGATAACACCATTTAGTCAGCTATTATCTTTCAGTTATTTAAACAAAGTCATGAACATAAAATGGCAGGTATAAAAGAAGATGCTTCTCAAAAGTCTATCGCTCTGACCTATACTCCCACAATTTACTGTCTGATTATCTATATAACTTAAAATGAATGTTTGTCTGCATATCTCTTATGCGCTGCCATTTGCAATGGTGCCGCTCATCCGATTCTATCCAGTTCTTTGCCGGATGCTTACAAATCGGATACTCAAGAAATTTGTTTCTGCTAAAGATCGAAAAACATCGAAAAAAATGTTACCTGCCTGAAACCTCTTGAATCATAAAGTTATGTAATATAATTTACACTTCGCCTTTATATATTATTCCATTTCAATGAATGTATTCCTTTCAGATGCGAAAATAAATATTATAATTTCAATCCTAATATAAAAAGATAATTATAGCACATATAAAAACATAATAAAATTATTATGATTGATGTTGATCAATGTGAGTGAAATGAAATTGAAAATGCTTAGTGAAAGCGCTAATTGTTTCTTCTACTCATAAACAAATAGTCATCCACACAGGATGCTGTCTACTACTCTAAATTTCAAACAATATTTTAAAAATTATTCCTTCTGTGCCAGTAACGCTTCGGGCACCAGCTAGATATTGATGAAATGCAAAGGAAGGATCTACTTTACATTGAGCGAACAAAACCAGAATCCAAGATGCTAGATCTCCAAGGTGAGGAGATTTCAAACTAAACGAATAACTATGTAAGCTTTTGTAGGGATAGCATTGGCATTAAATTTAGTTGTGGTAGCAAAATTAACAGAATAAAAATAACACATTTATAAAATTAAGCCATCATTATAAGAGAACAATTACACTGAAATAACAACAAAAAAATGTAAAAACTAAAAAGTTTCTTCTGTACAGAATTACTTCTTCCCTATTTATGAGACAAAGTATATATACACTGAAGTGACAAAAGTCATGGGATAGCAATATACAAATATACAGATGGCAGTAGTATCGCAGCGAAAAAGTATAAATGCGCAGTTCGTTTTCCAGAGCTTTCATTTGTGTTCAAGTTATTCATGTGAACAGGTTTTTCGTGATTTATGGCGGCACGACGAGAATTAACAGACTTTGAACGTGGAATGTTAGTTGGAGCAAGACGCATGGGTCATTCCATTGCGGATATCGTTAGTGAATTGAACATTCCGAGATCCACAGTATCAAGAGTGTGCCGAGAGTATGAAATTTCAGGCATCCCATCCCATCATGGACAGCGCAGTGGGCGACCACCTGCACTTAACGACCGAGACCGCCGAAGTCTGTGTAGAATGGTCAATGTTAATAGACACGCAACACTTCGTCAAATAACTGCAGGAATCAATGTGGGACGTACGAGGGGCGTGTCCGATAGGATTGTGTGGTGAAATTTGTCTTCCTTGGGCTATGACAGCAGAAGACCGACTCGAGTGCCTTTACTGACAGCACGACATCGCCTGCAGCGACTCTCCTGGGCTCGTGAGCATATCGACTAGTCCCTAGACCAGTGGAAAACCGTGGCGTGGTCAGATGAGTCACGATTTCAGTTGTTACGAGCTGATGGTAGAGTTCGAGTGTGGCGCAGACCCCACGAAGCCATGGACCCAAACTGCCAGCAAGGCACTATTCAAGCTGGTGGTGGTTGCATAATGGTGTGGGTTGATTTTACATGGCATGGACTCGGTCCTCTGGTGCAACTGAACCGATCATTGACTGGAAATGGTTATGTTCAGCTGCTTGCAGATCACTTGTAGCCATTCATGGACTTCACGTACCCACACAACGATGGGATTTTTATGGATGACAATGCGCCATGTCACCGGGCCAGAACTGTTCGCGATTGGTTTGAAGAACATTCCGGACAATTCCAGCGCATGATCTGGCCACCTAGATCACCCTATATGAATCCCATCGAGCATTTATGGGACATCATCGAAAGGTCCGTGCGTGCCTAAACTCCTGCACCATCCACACTTTCACAATTATGGACGTCTATACAGACAGCATGGCTCAGTATTCCTGCAGAGGACTTCCAACGACTTGTGGACTCCATGACACGTCGAGTTGTTGCACTTCGCCGGGCAAAAGGAGGACCGACACGATATTAACAGTCATCCCATGACTTACGTCACTTCAGTGTATATGCTACCTTTGGTCGTCATTGTTACTATTGGCGATAGCTGGGATCGAACTCTCGATCTTAAAGTTCTCAGCCAGATAACATGACCACAGGACAAAAAGTGACCACTCAATCGTGAGGATATTATCTGACTTATAAAGCTTACACTTCAATACAATAAAAATTATTAGGCCCATAATGAAAGGGCAACAACTTACACTTTTTAACTTTGTACAAGTTCAGCACTTTCCAGATTAGATTTCATTTTGTAAAGCTTTAATTTAGTTTAATTACATTAACGTCTCATTTTAAAGCAACACTACGGTTATTTTGGGACAGACCACGTTATTTTGAACCGCGGTCAGATGACGAAGACGTCACCTAAACTGGAATAATGTTAATACTGGATTTCAGAATAATATATACTGGATGTACCATATATTCAACATCGGCATTTTATTGTTTCGTCAATTACTAAAAATCAAAGCTAGTCATCTGCTTTAACAACCTCATAAAATCGAATATTAATTCCATAACATTTCCTTAGAAATGAAAGGGTGTCGGTAAGAAATAATTTAAAGAAAATTCATAGTTTAATTATAATTTTTCCAATATATTCATAAAACTAATTAGCATTGCTAACTTATTAATAATTTTCATTTGTTATTGAAAGCAATTAGTGTTTAATTAATGCATCGCTTTCTAATTAAATTTCAGATTCATTCTTCCACAAGTATTGAATTAAACATTTGTGATTCAATTTGAATATCATTCCCTTATTTTATCAGACTTATAAGAAATATTTTGATTTTTGCAAATTGTGTACCATTGAATTATTTTTCTTCCAAATATTTAATGAGATCCTTTAATACCAACAATTAACTAATCAAAAAAATTTTAAACAAATTGAAAAAATATGACAAAACAAAAGAAAAGTAGAATAATTTGAAATATTTTTTTATTTTATAACAAATTTTTAACTGTGAAAATATTGTTTATTAGTTCTGTTAACAACTCTTTTTCTTTTTGTCAAGCTGTTTATTGGAACTTTGGATGGTAATTGAATTTCTTATTTGTTTACTGTTTAAATTCCTAGAAATTATTTTAATTAGGTTTGTTTAATATTCTGAAATAGAAAACTTTGTTAATTCTTATTTTAAATGTTTTTATCCAACAGGATTGAATTACGAAAACACAGAAACGAAACTATTTCTAAAATATTCGGTTGATTTAAGTCTGTTAGAAATGAAACGATTTTGGAATGTATTAATTATTTGCTGCTTTTAGAAATAAGCTGTTTCAACGAGATTAAATGCTCGTTAAAATTGCCCATTTAATATTTTAGGTTGCTTGTTCTTTCTTATTAGAAAATTATTTTTAAGTTTGAAATTGTGTCATATAATTCGAGTTCTAGGAGGAGGAGTCTTATACCGTTTTCTTTGTTGAGATTTATATCTTTAATTTTCAGTTACTTGAACTGTGAGCTTTTAAGCTAAAAGGATTAAACTTCAATTAAAAGAAAATTATTTTGCTAAAATAAGCATGGTTGTTTTAATAAAAAGGCCAAAAATAAAATACATTACGAATTATGAAATATTTTTTATAATTTATGCAATATTTCAATTCAATAAAAAATTTAAAGTTTTTGGTTATAATTTCTAAAAGATCAAAAGGATGTAAGTAATATTTTGTTCGATTTCAGAATTCTAATGTAAAATGAGATTTCTCGTTTTTACAATATAGTTCAAGGTATGAAAAATCTTTAATAATATTTTTTATTATTAAAGATTTTGCCTACATCTTTTTATTTACAGTTTTATGCTAGCTTTTTATTGAGTTTTAATGCCTGTTTGCGTACAAGCCTTAAGCGCTGGATAAAAAAAACAAAATGCTCAATAAAAATCAAATTTATGCATTTTAAAAAACGTGCAAGTATATTTCATATGTTTATTATTATTCATTCTTTTAATTCTCAACAGAAAACTTTTTTGATGAGAACCTCACAAAAATTCTGATGGCCTTCGTAGGAGCAAGTAGAAAAGCATCAACATTCTAGATCCTATTTTTTTCAATCAATGTTATATGATACACAGCATTGCCAAAAGCTTTCAGAACTACATGATTTTCTCATTTTGGAGATGGAGGAGACGGGCATCTCAACTCCGCAAAAGAGTTTCAGTAGGAATAAAAAATCGTTAAGATGGAATGGAAAAACAAATCATGGCTTTTAATTTTTTTTTAGGTTGGGATTTCTTTCTCTTTCAAATTAATTGCAAAGACGAGGGAGGAAAAATGGATAAATCTAACGGATTTTACCCCGATTAAATTTCAATCTAAGTTTCGTTTGCGATAAACTGGTGACAATAACAATTGTAAAAACAATTTGTGAGTCTTTTATTATATGAGTAAAAAAGCACGGAAGGAAAATTTTGTAAAAAATAAAGAAATTTATCGCATGAAATATTATTGTGGCTTATGGCACTTTAGAAGCGCACTGACAGTTATCTGTCAGCGATTTAAACAGAGTGAATGCCTCTCATTTTTTCAGTAGCTCCAACTAGAGCCAAGAGTATGACTTAGCTACTCCATGCGCCACAAACATTTTTTTACTGTGGACTTCATACATGTATTTCCTTTACTGATCCACAGACCTTAATTTAGATCTTTAGATAGGCCGTAATTTAATCAGAAAGCGATCACCGCTGAGCCAATACCACCAGTGGTATTACTCTCGACATGGAGGACTTTGTGTCCACGACATTTTTATTCGCGCGCCAATCACCACGCACAGGAGAGTTTACGGGCGGCGGGGTTGGAATTCACAGCATAAAGGGTGCCAGTCCAACGCCCTACCAACCAGGCTATACCGTTCCTTATAGCTTGAAATAAGCAAATAAATAAAATTAGGAATTCATACAACATTTACAATAGAAGTTATATTCAATTTTTGTATCGAATTGCGATGCCTTTACCTTTATTGGATTGCAATACCTTTAAATGATTTAATTCCGTCTTATAAGTCTGAAAAATATATACCCATATAATGTACGGGTATGAATATTAAGGGGTTAATATCATGCATACTAATCTAAGCCATAAATGTCTTTGATACCAAATAAATTACAAGAAGACAGAAGCTTACAAAAAAATGCAGTATGGAGCAAGGTATAGAACACACACATTTTAAATCATGTCTGTTTTCGTTAAAAATGTAAATAATAATTCTAATAATGCATTTTCGAGAATTTTATTATTTTATTAAAAATAGTTAGTAGGGCAATGTATTGCCGTTACATTGATTTGCCCTGCAAATTGCAAATCATTAAATAAACGTTCAACAGTGATTTTTAAAAAATGCATGAAAGATTATGATTACTTTGCTTAATATTAACTTCTTATATTGATTTACTCACTAAATTTCGTATCATTGGACAAATTCATAAAAATGATTTTAAAAATGCATAAAAGATTACGATTACATGGCTTACCATTCACTTCTTATATTGATTTACTCACCAAATTTCGTATCTGGATAAATTCATAAAAATGATTTAAAAAATGCATAAAAGATAACGATTACATAGCTTACGATTAATATCTTGCACCCAATTAAGCATCAATTGAATATCAGATTGTAAGAAAGTTCGTACTTACCTGAAGTTTGCCAAAGGCGCGGTTTGTTATCATTTTCTTCATAAAGGCCATTTTTGCTTAATAATAAACAGGGTGCTTCAAAATATGCCGAAAGAACGGCGAGTGAATTTTTAAATACTAATATGGCTTCTGAAATATTAGATGGTCTGTGAAATCGCCGATAAAATGAGCATATGCGTGTAATTCAAAGGAGAAACCTTGCAGAGAAGTAATGCCTTCAAAGAAATGAGAAGCAATACCTTCAAAGAAATGAAAGGCAAGACACGAACCAGGTATTAAACTGACTTTTTTTTATAATTATAGGCAACAGGTGGTTATCAATGCATTCTAATTCGGTTGTTAAATAAATAATTCATGGCTCAATTTTTTTATGTCGTAGATGACTCTCAGAAATTTTTTTTGTTATGTAATGAATCTCATAAATATGGAGAAATGAATTTATTACAGCATCTATTTTAGTATGGATGTTTGAAGTCATTAAAGTTATAGTTATGCTTGAAAAATATGCTGTGTTTTATTTAGGTACGAATAATTCATAATAGTTTATATATAATTCAAACTGGATAAAATACAATGTCATTCTCAGCCTATTTGTACAGAAGCTAAAATAAATCACACAGCAGATAAAACACACTTAGAAATATAGCCAACGGATCATATTTACACATTTAGAGATAAAACGAAATGTAAATTATCCTGTTCAAAGTCTTCTTGAGAATGCCTTTTGTTTTCATTTCCATTTTTCGTCATTGGGAGTGAGGTGGCATGGTGGTAAGGTCTAGACTCAGGAGCCATAGGGTTTAAGGTTCAAGACATGGCTCCACAGAAGAACCGTCTTCTAAGGAGGTCCCTTTCAAGTTAAATCAATCACTGTCAAACTTTCTCCCATTTGTTTGTGTGGGGCCGTGGTGGCCTAGTAGTCAGGTCTCGGCTTCGGAACCGGAGGGTTTCAGGTTTGAGACTCGATTCCACCGAAGAACCGTCGTGTGAGGGGGTCTCTTGCTCGTTAGATCTGTCAGGCCAAATGTACTCCCTCTGGTATGGAGAGGGGGTGCCAGTTCAGGTGTCGTTTTCGTCATCTGATCGTGGTTCAAAATGACGAGTTCCTTCGCAAAATAGCCCTCGTGCTGCTTTAAAACGGGACGTTGATATAACTAAACTAAATTAAGCTGGTTTGTGTGGAAAGGTGGTGCTAGCTCAGGTGCCGCCTCCTTCATCTGACTACGTTTCAAAATTACAAGATTCGTCCCAAAATAACCCTAATATTGGCTTAAAGCGGGGCATCAGTATAACTAAGCTAATACTAACTTCCATATTTCTGGACTTTAATATGATTTCGCTATTTATTTATTTTTTTGTAACTTTAAGGAATTTTAAGAGGTTGGGTATTTTTTTTTTCACAAATAAAAAATATTTGTATTCTAAAATTTTGGTTTAAAATAACTTAGAAAAAAACCTATAAAATAAATATATATGAATTAAAGGCCAGAATTGTTTTGAAAATTGAAATAAATATGGGATTAGTTTTATCTAAAAAAGAGTATTAAGCAAAACTTTTTAGTTTAGAAGTTTATCAAAAGAATTTTTTTAAATTTTATTGATGGATTATTTTAAAAAATTACATGTTTTTTTTTTAATTTAAAAAGTAGGCTGACTTCAGTTCAATCTTTAAATACTGATTTACACCTTAACTTAACCAGATTTTAAACAGAAAATTTTTTAAACTCACATTTTGAGGACATTTTTAAATATTAAACAGCTGTAAAATCTTTTTAAATTGAATAAATTTATACTGCTATTCAGAAACTGAATGCCATACTCAAAATTATATAGCAAGTTTAATCAGAAACTATGCATTTGATGTTAATTTATGGGCTTTTTCCTTTCAGAATTTTCCAGTGTCTAGAATTTAAAGATGTAAAATAGCATTAAAAAAGGAAAATAAAAACGAACTTACGAAAAAGAATGAGCGCAGAAATAAAATTCAAAAGATTTGACAAAGAAAATTGTGTCGAAGTTGAATAAAATGGATAGATATATAGGGTGTCTTAAAAACCATGGCCATGGCTTTTATTCGTTAAATATTGATCACAGACTGTAAATTACAAATTTGTCTCAAAAAAATTTGCAAAATGTTATAAAATCGATTAAAATTTTCAAGGGATTAAACTTGATGATGATGTCGTGTCCGTGTTTCCACAGAAAGGGGGCTCAGTAGCTTCTAAAGTTAAGGAGCCCTGAGCATCCAGAGGGCAGAAGTTTGACTTCTAGTTCATATGAAGTTGACACAAACATTCGCTAGCGTAACTCCTTTTTACATGGGGGCACATTCATATATCTCACAGATAGAACACAGAACAACCATGCCCGAACCGGGACGTCCAGATCACGGGGAAGATGCTCTACCGCAATGCCAGGACCACGGCAATGGATTAAACTTTAAAAATATATTTAAAAAAGTAAGTTTTTGTACGGAGCCCACAGAAACAAATTCCCAGCAAGTAAACTGCACCCATCCTCTAACAAGGCCATGTACAAATTTCAGCATTTTATCACAAAAAGTCTCAAAGATATGTTAAAATAAAGGGGGTGAAGGATAAATCTCAAATTAAATTGCAAATGTTTACAACTTTAGTGCAGATCAAGCGAAGCAGGAAGGTACCATAAAGCAATGAAATATACTTCATATCTTTAGTTTTAAAATACAAATTTTGAAATCTGTACTTCCTGAAAAATACTTTAAAATTTTATATCATGAATTAAAGAATATAAGAAGGATAGAAGAGGAAAAATCATCTGGGATGTTCGCATTTTAGGGGTTCTACACAAATTTTTAAAAAAAATAATCTATACTTATAATAAAGCTCAATGTGTGTGTGTGTGTGTGTGTGTGTGTGTGTGTGTGTGTGTGTGTGTGTGTGTGTGTTGGCGCTCTATAGACCAGACCGTTGGACCTACAGCTACCAAATTTGGTACATGTATATCTTTGCGCTTGGGAATGTGCTCCTTGGAGCCCTTTTTTCGAATTTTTAATTAGAATTTGAATTAATTAAAATTTAAGTGAAATTTCGACGATTTTCCGCTGTAACTTCCAAAAATATTATCGCACAAACATGATTTTTACATCAATTTAAAGATTAAAAAATTAGCTTTCTAATGGCATCTTTGTTTTAATGTATAACTTAAGCTTCTATTTTTCACGAATTTTTAAAGAAATATTTTAACCATGTTTTACAACAATATATTTCGGACAAAACAATAAAATTTAATCTGCACGAGCACGTCAAGGGGGGAAAATTAGGTTTTATCAGCATGTTGCCATCCTATTGACGGAAGTTCAAACTAAAAAAAAACTATCATTACAAATTAAATCTAAAGAAATGCAACTTTTAGCACGTGACTGGATAAAATAAAAGAAATATAATATGTGACATTTTCAAAAATAAATAATGAACGAGCAAAGGGAAAAAAATTTATTAAACTGTTGAAATCATACTGACAGAAGTTCAAATTAAAAAATAAATTAACTATGACTGCAAATTAAATCGAAAAAAAAATGTAACATTCACCACGTGATTGGATGAAATTAAATAAATATTAAATGTTATGTTTTCTAAAAAAGAAATACAATACAAAGGTTTCTATGATCGTTTGCAACATCTATACCATTAATTTAGTAAATCAGTGTAACGTGACTTTCGAAGTTTAAATATATCTGGCAGAGAAATTATAAAGAGAGCAAGGCACATAAGTATTTAATTGAAAATCTTAGACCCCATTACTCTTGGCGAACCAGTTGGTCGCCAAAGGCGTCTAGTGATTAAATAAATAAATAATAATTTTGTTATCTTTTGGGTCAAAAATTATCGAAAATTTGTAGAAATGATATCTTAAAGGAAAGATTACATAGGTTCTTTTTTACTAGATCATTGACTGTATTATTTTCAGTTATTTTCTGTAATTCATGATATAAAATTTTAAAGTATTTTTCAGGAAGCACAGATTTTAAAATTTGTATTTAAAACTAAAGATATGAAGCATATTTTATTTCTTTATGGTACCTTCCTGCGTCACATTATCTGCATTTTAATTTGTGAATGGCCCTTCAAAAATTTTGTTTTAATGCATCTTTGAGAGTTTTCATGATAAAATTTTGAAAACTTGTACATGGCCTTATTAGAATATGGGTCACATTTTACTTATGGAATTTTTTTGTACAACATCCGTATGAAAATTTAAATTGTTATTTTTTTTTAATTTCATTCCCTGAAATTTTTAATCGTTTTCATAACATTTTGCACCTTTTTTTACGCAACTTTATAATTTACTGAGATTTTTTTGTACCGGGTGCATATAACTTTTTTAAGTTAATCCCCGGAAAATTTTAATGGATTTCATAAAATTTTGCACCTTTTTTTTCTATGATCACTCTTTAACAAATAAAAGCCTCAGTCATTGCTTTTGAGACACCCTGTATGTACCCTGTAATATACCCTGTATAATATATATTTTCGGCACGTATTCTTCTTCCTCTTCTTCAGTGGCAATTCAGCCCAGGGTGGGCCATGGCCTTCCACAGAATCGAATTCCAGGCTGCCCGCTTCTTGGATAGACTTCGCCAGCTATTAACTCTGAGAACTTTTAGATCTGTTTCTAGACACTCGATCCACCGGATCCTCGGTCTACCCTTTTTGCGGGTTCCAGATGGTTTAGCGTCGAAGATATTTTTGGTGGTTCAGTCATCTTTCATTCTAATCAAGTGTCCTGCCCATTTTAGTCTTTGGATTGAGATAAATTTTATTATGTCAGGTTCTTTGTATAGATTGTAAAGTTTCAAGTTTGTTCTTCTTCTCCATGTGTCATTACATTTCACACCTCCTAAAATACTTCGCATTATCTTTCTTTCAAAAACTGCTAAGATTTCTTCGGCACGTATTCACTTTCCTCCATCGTCCCATTAAGCGAAAATATTCAATTATTTTTCTAGTTCCCACTTTCTTTTATATCCACTTTTCTAAAATATCCACTTCTCCCTCTCTCTTTTCATTTTCTTTACTTTCAAACCTACGAAGAAAGAAATGAAAAAAGTCAAAACCAGTTTTTAAAATATGAACCTTTCATCTTATTTGACTAATTTTCGCATCTGGAATGATATCTGAATGCTGATCTATGATCCCCATAGCTCAAATTTGAGTTGTATGAATGAAATCTCACTTGCGTGCTTTACACGAAAAATATTGCTACAATTTTGGAACAAATCTGTTAGCTGTTTATGTAACTGTGTCAATTTCATGTGATACTCATGCATTCATTTTTCTATTCATGTGTGTTTATATGTAATCTTGACAAGGAATTCGCAGATTTATGTTAAATTTTAATTAAATGTATAAGCTCTTCCTGCATTTCTGCAGATCTCATGTAGTCATTTTTCTGTTCCTGTGTTTTCATGTGCAATATATATAATAGAATTCGCAAATTTATATTACGTTTGAATTGAATCTGTCAGCCCTTCGTGTATTTGTGTCAATTTCATGTGCAACTCCTGTAGTCATTTTTCTGTTCATGTATTTTTATATGTAATCTTGACAAGGAATTCACAGATTTATGTTAAATTTTAAATAAATCTATCAGATCCTCCTCCATTTCTACAGATTTTATGTGCAGCTCATGTAGTCATTTTTCTTTCCATGTGTTTTCATGAGTAATCTTGACACAGAATTCGCAAATTTATATTACATTTGAACTAAATCTGTCAGCCCATGCACTTGATCAATTTAATATGCAACTCATACATCCACTTTTCTGTTCATGTGTTTTAATATGTAATCTTTACACAGAATTCGTAAATTTATGCTATATTTGAACTAAATCTATCAGCCCGTGCATTTGGTCAGTTTAATATGCAACTCATACATCCATTTTTATGATCATATGTTTTAATATGTAATCTTGACAGAGAATTTGCATATTTATATTAAATTTGAACTAAATCTGTCAGCCCTTCATTTATTTGTGTCAATTTCTTGAGCAACTCAATTAGTCCTTTTTCTCCTCATGTGTTTTCATACGTAATTTTCACTCGGAATTCTCACATTTATGTTAAAATTTGGCATCAGAAAAAAAAGTGCTGAATCAGCTCTCTATACTGTATTGCAAAGTTGAATCTGGAAATGGCCTTCCTTGAACTTTCTCGAGTATTCTCCAGCATGTTTTTATTTCCCTCTTCTTTCATAAAATTGTTAACCTTGGTAAGGATGTGAACCTTAACCTTGGTTAACCTTGGGTAAGGATGCGAATACTTTGCAAGAAAGTTGACGAATATGATGAGAAGGCGATCATCTTTGCTGAATCCATAGCAGGACTATGTATTTTGGACACCTTGTAGTCACAAGATATGATTCCGGATTTCATTATATTAAGCTATTCGTTCCGCGTAGGAATTATTGCTTTTATATGCACCTTAAAGTGCATACCAACAGACGATCAACTACTTGATAGATTTGATTCAAATTTATTCAGAATCTATATATTAGAAGCTAAACTTTGCACCAAATTTTCCTACTTATTTCTTTGTGATTTACATATATATAATTCTCTTCTATTTAAACAGACTACAGACAGACCTACAGTGAGTGATTTTCGTTCAAATTTTGATAGAAATCTCCAAATTATGCTCTAAATCTCTGGGCTTAATTTTATCATTCAAAGCTCAAAGCATTCTTGAATTATCATCTTTAATACTTTCTTCCCTTTTTTTTGTTGAGATGTGAGATAGAGAGCACTAGCAGGTTAATATCGAATGAACAGAACAGATGTAAGGACTCTAAACTAGTAGGAATTGCAAGTCCAACACAATTACAAATGTAAAGATTCTTTGATTAGGGAATCATTAATAAAAGCGAACGTAAAATGTTTTGGTGAAATTTTTACCTTATAATAAAATTAGAAATGGCGTCTAAAAACCTTGCTAAAAACTGTTACGGATTTCCTATCCTTCTTATTATCCTAATCCATCGGGTTCGTTTACTCGTATAGTGGATGTGTACGGTGTCAGAACATCAGCACACACAATGATCAGCCCTTTAATAGACGACACAACACAGACGACGTTAATTTACAGGATGGAGACAGGACAGCACAAAGCGACAAATATTTACAGCACAACTATGTGCAGGAAATAACTATATACAGCCGAGATGAATACACAGGACAGCACACCAGCAGTACTCTACTGCAGACAGTAGCCCACAATAACAGCAGTAGTCCACACACAGAAATTCGGTAGTGACAACGTTCACGGCTCACAAAGCGGCCAGACAGGATTCAGCAAGAGAGGGAATCTTTAAGAGATTCTCTCTACGCTAACCTAGGTCTCTCCGGAATAGGCTGAAACTACTCCTCTGTCTTTTCTTGCCTTCGCTGCTGACTCTCTACTTCGCACGACGGGACTACTCCTCAGTTCAGGACTTCTCCTTTCCAGATGACGACACAACGGGATACAACACACGATACAGGCTTCGTTAGAATACGTCAAACAGCAATCCAGAACTTCTTCGTTGCTCCAATATTCTCCCTGTGACTCCTCCGCTCAGCACTCTTCGTCAAGACCTCTCAGTTCAGGTCTATCGATCGATCACACAGTTCAGGATCGACACACAAAACAGACTTCGACAGAAGACACGCCGACTGCATACAGTGATCATCAGTCATCCTTTCAGGACTTCTCAGTTCAAGACCTCTCTATTCAGGTCCACTCGGTTTGACCACCACCACGCTTCTCAGAATCCACTCATTACTCCTGAGTGGCGGAAGGCGGAGCTAAAAGCCTTCTGCACCAATCAGGAGCATTCTGGATGTATCTCGGCTCCTAATGGAAGGATCGGGAAAATTCTCGATGTTTCGGGTATTATTCATTTTGTCGTCGAAGTCTCCAAATGGTCGCCAAGTTTGTTGACAAACTCTAGGATCTCTGGCGTCATACCCGGGCACCATTCAATACAGATGACTGTAAATCTGTCTTCTGTACGATGACATTTTTAGTGCAGGAAAGCAAAATTACTGATTTGTAACAATATCTTTATGCTAATAAGGCATAAGAATTCTTTGACATAGTTAACAAACGAAATCTATACCGAAACCTTCCAAATATTTATACACTGCGAATCACTTTTTAGGAAGCGAATTTGCAGTAAACCACAGAACAACATATGTTTTTTTCTAATGGAGGTGTTAAGGGTCAAAAAATGTGTTAAGAAGTAAAACACTTTATTATTAAATATGATAATTTATTTACGTAAATTATAACAAATCCTTTTTACGTTTAAATGTACATAAACTGAACTGAACATTTAAATCTGCGCTGACATGAGTCACCTGTTTGCGTATTGTGCAATATATGTGCACATATCAAATTGCACATATTTCACATATCGAAATTGTTGTAATTTTGCTTTGTACCATTTACCTGAGTTTGAAAATGTTGACGCACAAACGATCAAATATTTGATGTATTTTGTTCAAAACTCAATACAATATGTTCTTCAATACATATGTAAAATCGATATGTTCTTTCCAATAGAGGTTTGAAGTGTCAAAAAATTTGTTAAGAATTCAAACATTTTATTATAAAATATAATAATATATTTTGATAAATTATAACAAATTCTTTTTACGTTTAAATGTACATAAACTGAACTAAACATTTAAAGTGAAAAAAGTTTCCTATTAGGCGAAAAAAATCAGAGCTGACATGTGTCACCTGTTTGCGTATTGTGCATTTTTGTTTTATTGCTATTGTTATGAACCTGTGGTTTTGCTTTCCCGCTCGAATATTGTCATCGTAAGGAAGACAGATTGACAGTAATGTGTATTGAATAGTGAGTGGGTGTGACGTCAGAGATCCCAAGTCTTGGCGACAAAATGGGAAGTACCCGGAACATTGAGAATTGTCCCGATCCGTCCACTAGGAGCAGAGATACATCCAGAACGCTCCTGATTGTTCCAGAAGATGTTAGCCGCGCCTACCGCCGGTATATATAAGGCAGCCGACTGCGTTGGGAGTCGAGTCAGTAAGAGTGAGTCGGATAAAGTCGAAGTTGAGCACCGGAGAAAAAGGAAAGGAGAAGACCGGAAGAAGAATTAAGAGGAATTAAGCCGAAGCTGAACGGTCTAGTGTTCAACGAAGACAAGAAAAGCTGTGGAATTAATTGGGAAGACCTAAGAGAGAGAGGTCTTGAACTGAGGAGTCCTGAACGGAGGACCGCTGAGTGGCATATACTGACGAATCGTGCCTCGTGTGTCGTAGCCCGTTGTGTCGTCGTCGGAAACGGAGCTGTCCCGAACTAAGGAGTAGTCCCGTTGTGCGAAGTAGGAGTAGACAGTAAAGGCAAGAAAAGATAGAGGAATAGTTTCAGCCTGTTCTGGAGAGACCAACGTGGGGTAAAGTGAATCCCTTAAAGATTCCCTCTCCGGCTGAATCCTGTCTGGCCGCTCTGCGAGATGTGGACATTGTCACTACGGAATTTCTGCCTGTGGACTACTATTTGTAGTGTGTTGTCCTGTGTGTTCGTCTCTGCTATAAATTGTTGTCTCCTGTACATAGTAGTGTTGTAAGCATTTGTCGTCTGTGTGCTGTCCTGACTTCGTCCTGTAAATAAACGTCTGTGTTGTGTCCGTCAACTAAAGGACTGATCATTCTGTGTGTCATCTTCTCTAACACCGTACACAACCACTATACGAGGTAAAAAAAACGAACCCGACGGATTTAAGGATAGGAAATCCATAACACTATCAATTTGCGCCTTACCAGTCAAGATCCATGGTTTTAGATTTCAAATTTTAAAAAAATCTAGAAGTGTCACATTTGATATGTGATGTTAATATTAAAACGAGAGACATCTATCAAATTTAAACTATTTTAATTTCAGGGTATTCCATTTCTAAGATTAAGCATAATAATCGCAATAAGGTAAAATTAGGTTCATTATCTTGCTATCAAAATTATTGCTCAGTGTATCACATGCATCATTATTTCAACTTCATTTTGAACTTTTTTTTATTTCATTTTTCCAAAGAAGGCTATTGAAATGAAGTAAAATGATTAAAATTTAATAAATTTACTGTTTAATATCTGAATGTAAAAATTTTAAACTAAAAGAGTAAATTATTTCATTCTTTAAAAACATAACAATGTTGCATTTCGTTTAAAAATCAGCCAAAAATTTCTGCTTCGTTCTTTGTTTTTTGTTTTTTTTATCTAAGGAGATACCAGAATACCTCCTTTGTCTCTCATTTTAAATTCCGTTTCCTTCTAAAATATTTTAAAACGCATTATAATTTCAATCCTCCCTATCATTTCGTTTAAACTTTATGTAAACATTATTTTCTCGAAGCAGAAACATGGTTTGAATATTTTTAAATTCGAAATGTTGGCCTTTAAGACTGCGCCTTGAAACCTACGCCTTGAAGCTATTTATCTATAATTCAACTTTGAAAGCTATTCCCTATTGGGTTTATATTCAATTTTACTTATTTCTGGATGTAAAAAAAAATTTATTTCTAGATTCAAATTTCGTTTTTTTTTGTTTGTTTGTTTGTACTGATGTTTAGATTTCATTTATTTTCTTATTATCTATAGTTAAAAAGTAATATGTCAGGGAAAAAAAACCTGGAAAAATCTGGAAACAAAAATTGTAAAACTGAATTCAAATACAAAGATATTTTGATATACAAAGCAGAAAATAATGTTATATTCTTGGCAACATTGTAAATATTAAAAATAAAGCTAAATAAAAAAATAGTAAATGGAATTTATAAAGTAGCCTCTTTGCTTATTTATATACCGAAAAAAACTTCTGCTGCAGCTTTAAAATTCTACAAATGAAATTTATATACACTGATGGAAAAAAAATCCCAACACCAAGAAAAATTATTGTACAGTAATGAAATTTTTGGAATACATTTGTCTAGGTAACATATTTAATTGATTAAAGTTTCAAGATCACAGGTAGAGCCATTGGCGAGAAGAGCCATTTCAAATGTGAAATATTGGTACATTAGAAACCGGTGTAACCGCCAGAATTTTGAATGCAAGCATGCAAACGTGCAAGCATTGTGTCGAATAGGTGTCGGATATCAGTTTGTGGGGTGAAGTTCCATGCCTGTTGCACTTGGGCGGTCAATGCAGGGACGGTTAATGCTGGTTGTGGATGACGCTGGAGTTGTCGCCCAATGATGTCCCATACGTGCTCGATTGGAGAAAAATCTGGTGATCTAGCAGGCCAAGGCAACAAGTCCACACTCTGTAGAGCATGTTGGGTTACAACAGCGGTATTAGGGCGAGCGTTATCCTGTTGGAAAACACCCCCTTGAATGCTGTTCATGAATGGCAGCACAACAGGTTGTATCACTAGACTGACGTACAAATTTGCAGTCAGGGTGCGTGGGATAACCACGAGAGTGCTCCTGCTGTCATACGAAATTGCTCCCCAAACCATAACTCCAGGAGTAGGCCCTGTGTGTCTAGGCCGCAGACAGGTCACTAGCAGGCGTTCACCTGACCTCCTTCTAACCAACAAACGGCTATCACTGCGACCAATGCAGAACCGGCTTTCATCAGAAAACACAACAGATCTCCACTCCGTCCTCCAATGAGCTCTAGCTTGACACCACTCACGGAAGTGGTTTGGAGTCAGTGGAATTCACTGGACAGGGCGTCTGGCTCGGAGCTGTCATTGAAGTAACCGATTTATAACAGTTCGTTGTGTCACTGTGGTGCCAACTGCAGCTCGAATTTCAGCTGCAGACGCAGTACGATTAGCCACAGCCATACGCCGAATACGACGGTCTTCCCTCTCAGTAGTACCAAGTGGCTGCCCGGAACCTGGTCTTCTTGAGGCAGTACCTTCCCTTGACCACTGCCGCCAATACTCATGCACAATGGATACATTCCTGCCAAGGCTTTCAGCAATATCGCGGAAAGAAAACCCACCTTCTCGTGGTCCTACAACACGACCTCGTTCAAACTCAGTGAGCTGTTGATAATGGCTTCTTCGTCGTCTCAGATGCATCCTTGACTAACATTAACCCACTACGTCAAATCTCAACTGTAAATAACGATTAAGAACCTTACAGCGCTTATTTAAAGCAAACCTCATTTGCATGTTCATAGTGTCACTACTAGCGCCACACTTACGCGCGTAGCTCGAAATTTGAATCGACGTCATTTTTCAGATTTATAAACACGCCTACCAAATTTCGTGTATCTAGCACAGCTCCTTAATAGTGTTGGGATTTTTTTTCCATCAGTATATATATCTTTATTTCAAACTAAACTGGTCCCTAAGTTTAGTTCAGTTTAGTTATATTAACGTCCCGTTTTTAAGCAACACTAGCATTATTTTGGGACGGACCTCGTCATTTAAACCGCAGACAGATGACAAATTGACCCGTAAACAAATTCAAACATTATTTGTTTCGTGATCAGATTTAAATACAATTAATCACAGATAATTCACACTGATAATGACACATTGATAATTCATTTGATTGACACATTGACACATTGATAATTCACAGATAATGACAAATTGACCCGTAAACAAATTCAAACATTATTTGTTTCGTGATCAGATTTAAATACAATAAATCACAGATAATTCGAGCCTGAAAGATAGAACCCTCTATTAGATATATCGATCCAAATTATAGATTTGTGCAATTGATTTCTGATTAAACAGACTAGATAACTGCCTATAGTCAGTGTATTTAGGGCATAAGGGGAGGGAGGGGGAGCAAATCGATTTAATATTATTATTAGCCAAGTTTCTAAATAAATATATTAACTAAAAAGATTAATTCTGTCAATTATAAAATATCTTGTTTAGAATGAATGTTTGCAATTATTTGTTAGATTTCTTTTAAATAAATTAAACAATGATTAATTATTTATTTATAATATAATGGAACAGGAATCATCCATTTAACTGGTTACGCTGTATTTCACTCAATGAGTCTTATAAAATACCATTTTATATCGTTACAAGTGTTTGAAAAACATTTCTCCACAATTTATAATACAAAAGAAATGCTTTTAGTCTACATACGGAAAGGATCAACCAATAATTGTTGTTAACTTTACATGGATATTCTTACTTAGTTTTTAGTTGCTTATTAACCCCGGGAATGTGGTGAATACACAATCGCCAGAAGACAGAACATATCTTTCTTGACCTAGTGAAACCAAAATTTGACACAGAAGTAGATATGTAGTCAGAAGATGGCGTAACAAATTTCACATATCAAACTCGTTGTAATTTAGTTTAGTTTAGTTTAGTTATATTAACGTCCCGTTTAAAGCAACAAGAGGGGTATTTTGGGAAGGACCTTGTCATTTTGAACCAAGATCAGATGACGAGAACGGCACCTGAACTGGCACCCCCCCCTCCACACCACACCACACCAGCGGGAGGACGTTTGGCCTGACAGATTTAACGTGTAAGCGACCCCCTCACACAACGGTTCTTCGGTGGAATCGAGTCTCGAACCTGAAACCCTCCAGTTCCGAAGCCGAGACCTTATCATCAGGCCACCGCGACCTTGGTGTAATTTTGTAGCATTTACCTGAGTTATAGCATTACCTGAGTGCGAAAATATTGACGTACAGACGATCAAATATTTGATGCCTTTTGATCAAAAATAAGTACATAACTTCTCTTAGTGGTTAATTCTGTGTCCAAACTTTTTTGTCCAACTCTTTAAGTTTTGAATATGAGCCGAGGCAGCTTTCTTCTTCTTCTTGTATATAGCCTACCACCCCACTACCACTGAACGTAGCAGTATCGACAGAATTTGTTGTGGTTGACTGCTGAATAAGTATTTTTCAACCTTACATTAACCGAACAGTCAAACTAACATTCCTTTCTGGGTAGTTAATAGCTGTCTTTCTCCCCATCTGCACTCTCTTAAACAGTTGGAATGAAACTATCAATCTTTAACATCAGATCCTTCAGGGTTTTGAGATTGGTACTGGTACCCTCAGTACTCAGTATTTAAATCATTATTGACAATCTTCAGGTCCTTCCTTAACTCTGAGATCTCCATACATTCCATTAAATAGTGGTAAACCGTACCAATTTCTCCACAAATACATTTATTTCCCTGTGTTCTTCCAAATCTTTGGAAATATGCAGGATATCTCCCATGTCCAGATATTATTTGGATTATAAGTTAATGGTATCTTCTTATTTTAATTCCTGGATTAGGAATAAAGTCGAAAATTACTCTTCCTTTTTTGGTCATATACCATCTGTCAAACCATTGTAGTTTTATTTCTTCTCTCAACTCCCTTTTTAAAACACCACTTGATTTGGGTACAATAATATCAATATTATCTTTCTGTGTCGCTAACTTCGCATAGTGATCCGCCTTTTCATTACCATATATCCCAATATGGGCCTTAATCCAATTCAACTCTATCGACTTGTTAATTTTAACATTTTTTATCTTTCCTTTTATCATCCCTATTACCTTATTACAATTGTGAGATGACTGTATGACTTGTAAAACTGACAGGGAAGGGCCGAGGTAGCCTGGTCGCAATTAAATCCAAACTTGTCTTAGATGCAAATTTCATATTATAAGTTTTGAATCCAAGTTTTGTAAACTTAATAGCACTCGTGACATTTGTGTTCTTGTTCGTTTCATAATTTTTGGGCTGGATTTAGGACATCTTTATTGGAAATTGCGTGAGAACATTTCGGAAAGACTACTCGTGCTAATTTTTGTCTCTTTTTTACAGGCAGAACGTCATAGTTACTTTTATTTATAGGGGGAGTAGAAATCTGAGCACTGAGTCAGGGTCAAAGAATTTTATGTTGGGAATAAAGGAGGAAAATAATATCTCTATGAGAGATTAGACGGGAAAATTTCGAAAAAACTATTCCCGTTCATTTTAGTTGCTTATTTACAGACACACATGCCTTCCTTTTTTCTTGAGGGTGAACGGTGATCCAGGAAGATTAAAAAGATAGGGATTTCTCAATACCTTGCGGCTCTATTTATTGACATCTCCAAAAATTCCTCCCTGTTTTCTTTATAAAAGAGTTGAAAGCGGAAAAGATTCAAGTTGTGAATAGACCTAAAATATTTCATATTTACTTCCTTAATGCAATTGTCCATTTTCTTATTTTTTCTGAAACTACAATTTCTCGAAATTCCTTTTCATGAGGGGTCATTTTTTGAACCATATTGGGGCCCCTAAAAAATTCATCATTTATATCTCTACTTCAGAATGATCTTTGATAGAGTCTTCTGGCCGAAATTATTCTTCCTGCTTTTTTTTTTTACTTTTACTTCTACTTCTATTTTTAATACTTACTTTTATTTCTACTTTTACTGCTTACTTTTACTTCTACTTTTACTGCTTATTTTTACTTTTACTT
>JAPMOQ010010478.1:136687-147289 GCA_026543055.1 Argiope trifasciata | reverse complement strand
ACTTTTACTTCTACTTTTACTGCTTACTTTTACTTCTACTTTTACTGCTTACTTTTACTTCTACTTTTACTGCTTACTTTTGCTTCTACTTTTACTTTACTTCTACTTCTTTTTTTACTTACTTCTTCTTTCATGAATATAACAGCTACAAACAGGTATAACTAATTAATGATGAACAAGAATCGATAAGATTAATACAGAATGAAAAAGAGTCAACTTTATAGAAGAGTTTTTGACTTGTTCATATTTTCATTTTCTGAAATGCAAATGCCACACAATTTTTTAGTTGAATAAAACTAAATAAAAAAAACAAATACATAAATAATCAGAATTGAATTGTATCATATTTGTTTACATTTCGAAGTACTCGATAAGATAGTTAAGTGGCAGTTGGGGGAAATGTTCATAGTCTGGAGATTTAAATTACGTACAAAAGTTAGAAATCGCTGGTGTTGCAATTGAAACAAAGTGAAAAGTTTGAAACATTGCGTTTGATGTAAGACATTAAAGATAATTATGATTTGTTAATTATGACATTAAAGATTTGTATATTGTATTCAATGTTTGTGAAATATACAGGGTGATTCAAAACAAATATAGCTACTACAAACAGCTATAACTATTTAATGGAAATCAAGAATCGATAAGATTTACACAGAATTTAGACGTAACTCCAAAATTTCCCATGGTTTAAAAACAATTGAACTCAAAGTATACATTTGTGTCGGTGACTTCAGATACACAACAGAATGTTTGGTGTGAATTTGACTAGCGCCTATATATTGTCCGTGTGACCAAGGGAAATCACATGGAACATTTATAACTCATATATACAAAACTTTGAAGTTCCATCTACATTATATGTCAATCATATTGACAAATTCTTTTTCATTGAATAATTATAACCGTTTGTAATCATTATATTCATTTTGAATTGGCCTGTAAAATGAAAACTACATGTGGAGAATTTTGGCCAAAATTACCAATTTTAGTTTAATTATAAGCAGATTACCGATTATTGTTTAAGTCAGATTATTAGTATTTGTCTTTGAAAAATTATCGATATAAATAAAAATAAATGTTTTTTGTATGTCTTTTATGCGCTGCTATATCCGATTTCGAAAAAAACTTGGGTATATGGCTTGCACTTACGCAAACATTATATGCAAAATACAATCATCTAAATTATAAAAAATGTTTTCAGATATATTTACAGTATCTATTAAACATGGATGAACCTCCAGATAACTCGCCAAGGCGACACAACAAATTCAGTAAAGATACGAAACTCAAGGTAGACGTTAATATTTCGTAGCTATTGTACGTAAATAGAATGCAAGTCTTTCTCTGAGGTAATAGCTTTATTAGAGAGTGTGCGAGAAACTTTTAGGGGAGCCAATCCTATAGGTTTGAAATTTGAGCTAACCATTTAATAAAAATTTTAACGTTTTTTGCAGTGACTACTGAAAATATTATTGTACAAATAATTTTGTGCCATCTTAGTTTCCAAAAAATTATCTTTTAAACTATATTAAAGATTTCATTTTATAAATATATATTTTCTATGTTTGATCCAATTTTAAAAGAAAATATTTTAATCATGTTTTCTAAAATTAAACTTGAGAACTCTGAACGAATATTAAATGAATCGCTAGATAAAATAGTTTCTTTCATTACCATTCTGAAGGAACACCAAGTTATACAATTCTAAAATAATACACAAATCTAATGCATAAAAATGAATATTTGTTTGCAGAATAGAGTAATAAAAATAGAATAAATACTATTTATGCTTCTCCTTTGTATATCCTTCAATTTCAGTAAATGTATTCATTGCCGACAAGAAAATAAATATCATCCTCGATTAAACAAGATTATTACATCAGATTCCAAACGATATTTCCAAGACTATTTCTTCTGAGGCAGCAACGCGCCAGGTACCAGCTATAATGTACGATAACCTTCAAACTTTTTCTGCTTTGTGTTTTATGAGACATTTTCATAGATTAAAACAAGAAGAGTATGAATATGAGTAACACTCTGCTCTCATGTAGAAATAACTGCAAATAAAGAGTTACTCAGAAATAAAGCACCTGCGTGTGCTTCAGATATCATGACTCAGGCGCAGAAGTAAATAAATTTATCCGGTTTAAAATACCATACTGGCTCAACTTCTCGCTGTTTCTGAAGAAAGGAAAACTTTAACGACAGAAATAAAAACTTTCCAAAACCTTTGAAGTTTCTCTAATAAAGGAAATGCCGTTAAAATAGCCATTCGTAAAATTGTAATGGAGATAAAATTGTAATTGCCATTGTAAAAATAACGGGCACTATTATGTATGGTATTCGTTCTTAAGGCCTTATCACACGGCAAAATATCTTCGGCACTTTCCGTCAGCAAACGACAGCGAAAGTGATGTCACTTGTGCGACGTCACTTCAAAGTTTCACATGATTGGTTGAATTTCGTTTGCGGACGATATTTCCGACGACATTTTCGAGCTGGTTAGAAAAAGTTGTCGATTATGAAACTTGCTTGACCTGGTTTTGAGGGTAGAAACGGAAAAGTGCTTGCGAAATTTCACCGTGTGATAAGGCCTTTATTGTGGCCCAAAATTAAATTTCTAAATTATTAGAAATTTATAGAAAAAGTTCCAATTGGATTAAATAATGAGAGGAAAAGCATTGCTGAGTCAATAAATATTGTCATGGATTTTCCAATCAGCCGGTTTCGCTTTTGTGTGTAGGTGTGAGATAAACACAAGCAACAGCCCTCAAAAAAGAAAAAGAAACGCCGACATTTAGGACAGCACAAAGAGGACAACTATTGGTAGACTACAAATATGCACAATGAAGATGAATACACACGACAGCACAACAGCACTCTACAGCAGACAGTAGCTCACACATAGAAGTTCGATATTGGCAATGTCCACGGCACACAAAACTGCTAGACAGTATTCAGCAGGAGAGAGGATCTTCGGAGCTTTGCTCTACGGTCTCTCTAGACGGCTGAGAATTTCCTCTGTCTCCTCTCGCTTTAGCTGCAGACTCACTACTTCACACAACAGTCTACGACATTAGACACGACGACTTCAGGATGCGGCACACAGCAATTCAACTTCGTAGCTTTGGTATTCTCTCGACTACTCCTCTGCTCAGGAGTACCGATTGAAGACCTCTCGCCAGAACTCCTAGGTTGAAGATTTTGATTGTCGGCAGTTTATAGTTTCCGGGGGGAGCTCTAGAAGACCAATAGATCAATCAGGGTGTATCTGGAAGTATCTCGGTTCTTAATGGGAGGATTGAAAAAAAAAATTGATGTTTCGGACATTACCCATTTTGTAGCCAAATTCGTCGCCATGTTTGTGGCCAAGCTCTAGGATCACTAATTCGAAACTCGGGCATTAATTGTGATATTAATAGTGCGGGGAAGCAAAATTACAGATTTGTAACAATATTTTTCTCTCAAAGTTACAAAACTTAACTTGCTTTTCGATCGAAGGATCGTATCATTCCTATTTAGCTAAATATATTTGTTTCTATTAAATTTTAAACAGAACAAATTCCATTCTTCAGCGATTAATGCTGATCTATTTATGTAACACCTAAAATCACTACTTTGAAGGAACTTAATAATTGAGAGCTTCAGAATAATTCTGAAAGGATCGCTTGCAGATTGAAATGGTGTACTGCTGTGTTAAATTTTTAATTTTTTAAATAAAATAAATTTATTTATGATATCTGCTTAGGTTAAACAGCTATAACTTGGTTAATAGTTATATCATTTAACAGCTTTGTTAATTTTAATCATAAAACTGTGAGATATTTTATACTATTGAAAAATTTTTCCAAATATGACTGATGGAATTGATAAGTAGATTGTGTGAAATCTTAGAATTCGCAATTTTTATCAGAAATGTATTTAATTGAGTGAAACAACATAAAATACATTTTTCTCTGTTACTGAAAAAATATCTAAGTTTGAACTAAAGGTGTATATCTGTGGGTGTAAGATGTTGTCAAAGATGGTAACAGAGATCTCAATTCCCAGAAATACGTTACAGATTTTTTTTTTTCCTGACAAAAAATGTATGCATTGTTGGATTTTTGCAATTGTAGAAGGCTTAAAAGAATTGAACTTTTAAGGAAAGTTATTTAGAAAATTCAAATACAAATATTTTTATATTATAAAATTATTATTGGATATTATAACTATTATTTTATTTTATACAACTATTATTTTATATTAAAAAATACAGAGATATGCGCTCGCTCTAAACTAAGTTAGATTTTATTATTTTCCAACTATAAATCCTAAAAATATTATTGCCAAGAATTTATTTTTGGTGAAAGTGAAAAACGCGACTTTTTAATAACGCCACTGTGATTATTGTGCAATGTTTTTTCCAAATTTTTTTTTTTTAAATTATTTTGAATGGTTACTTAATAGTTGAACTTAATATAAAATTTATAGCATATTAATTGCTCCATTAAATACTTCACCGTGCTGTTGTATCGTTACTTATGGCACGCAAATCATTTCAATAAAAAATAAAAACATAAATCATGTAATAAGATATAATTTAAAATAAATATGCGTTTCAGACGACTGCTATAACATTTTTGTTAATAATTTTTATTTCCCGATAATTCATCATCATAAACATTTTTTTAAACTTTTCTTGAACTTCATGTCGAGTCCGAATGTACAATCTAGTTTGTGCTGCCATCTCTGTTCTTCAAAACTAATCAATTCCTTGATTACTGTAATCTCCGACAGATGGCTGCTTAAATCATATTCTTTCAATGTTTTTTTATACAATTGGCAGTTATAATTGATTTAACAGAAATATTATTTATTTAAATATGAAATAAATGTCAAGAAAGATTGTAGAGAATCTCATTTAAAAACTAGGTTAAAAAATAAACAGAAATAGGTAGGGTTTTTTTTTTTTTAATATATGTTATTTCCAGCGAGTCATTTTTTGAATTCTTTTCTTTGTTTTAATTGTGAATTGAATTAAAAAATAGGTATGTCAAGTATGGAAATATGCATTGAATCAAACGCAACCCCTTTTCTCATAAATGCTATATAGAACAACGAGGTGAAAAATCATGCAGGGAAAAAAAGTTTAATTAATTGTCATTTGGAGTAAAAATAGATTTATTAAAATTCAATTAAGTGTTAAAAATGAAACGTATTAAAATGTCCATCAAAGTTTAATTAAAACAGAATTGAAAAAAATGTTCTTATAAAAGGAAAATTTTCTTTTCTATTTGTATCAATTTTATATTGAAATTGAAATTACTTCTACATTTTTTCCATCAACTTAAACTTTTAATTTTTCTTATAAATAGGTTCTTTATTTTCTAAACTACATATTCATATATAATCTAATACTATAATACGAGGAATGGTTGCCAAGTCGAAAATCGCCCCAGAATTAATAAACTCCGGTAAACTTGGGGGTCTAGGGTTTTTGGCCACGAGGAATCGATTGGCGCCGATTTTGAAGCGCTACGGTCGAGCAGTTCGGAGTTACAGATAAGATATTTTCAAACTTTATTAGTTTGCCATAATGGCTACTTAAATTTTCAAGCGGTAACGTGCTGCCATCTATAGCCAATATGGCGAACTAATAAAGTTTTATGTTTATGCTGTTATAGGCTTATAAAATGTCTCTTATGTATGTATATATGTTTGGTTTTTCTAAATAAATTTGTCAAAAATATTGAACTTCAACACACTTCAATTTTTACCTTTACTTTACCTTTGTATAGAATAGTTCCCGTCCCAAACTCTAACTTTGTTTAGAATAGTTTACAATGGTGCACTTTAACCGGTTATCTTTTCACCAATGGTTTCACAAATTTTCTTATGGCATGTATTGTTTTGATAAATCACAATTGAAAATTTAAATCTTCGAGTTAGCTTCGATACCTGTTTTCTCCGAGCGGAGCTCGGTCATCCGCTGGTAGGAAATAATAATGACATAAAGGGACAATATTGCAGTTACAAAAAAGTATTAATGTCGTCACAACAGATTTTACTTATATATCTTTTATTAGTAGTACAGACTATCCAGGAAGTACCTCATAGCTTTATTGAGGTCTTACTTGTAGAGTAGAGCATTTTTAAAGATTTTTACTTCATGTATCACTTAATTAACATATAGCATCTGACTTACAAACGTATTAATATTATATATGGTGCCTCAAAAACTTTGGCCACAGTTTTTACTCTTTAAATATTGATAATAGAATTTAACTGTAAATTACAAAGTTGCGCAAAAAAAGGTACAAAATGCTATGAAATCGATTAAAACTTTCAGGGGATTAAACTATAAAAAAATACAAATTTAAATTTTTATACTGAAGCCGTGCAAAAAAAATGCCATAATTGAAATGTGCCCCATCCTCTAATAAGATTAAGTACAAAATTTCAGAATTTTATCATGAAAATTCTCAAATACATGCTAGAACAAATACATGCTAGGTAAAGCGTCAATCACAAATTAAAATGCATATGTTTACAGCTTCAGTGCAGATAAAGCTTCGCCGAAAAATATGAAATCGTACGGAAATAAAATATACTTCATATTTTTAGTATTAAATACAAATTTCAAAATCTATGCTTTTTAAAAAATACTTTAAAATTTTATATTATGAATTAAAGAATATAACTTAAAAACAGACCACTCAATGAACTCGTAAAAAAATTCATGTAATCTTTCTTTTAAATAATCTTGACTTACGTAATGTTTCCTTTAAAAAATTTTTTCTACAAATTTAAAAACTTTCGAACCATTAAATAGAATATTATTATTGATTTATCCAATCATTACTTTCTTTGTCAATTTGTGTACGACCCCTAAAACACGAACATTTCACATGATTTTTCCTCTTTGCTTTCTCCTATCCAGGCATCGAAAAGTCAGCAATTATGTAATTTCGTACCTTTGAGATTTTTTGTAATAAAATGTTGAAATTTTGTACGAGACCTTATTAAAGGATAAATACTTACTGAAATTTTTCTTTTCTTTTCCTTTTTTTTTCTTTTTTGTACAGTGTCAGTACAAAATTTTAAATTTTGTATTTTTTTAAGGTTAATCCACTAAAAATTTAAATTTTTCATCTTTTTTTTTTTTTTTGCTCAACTTTGTAACTTACAATATATTTTTATGATCAATATTTAAAGAATAAAATCAGCTGATAATATTTTAAAACACCCTGTAAATTTTATGGTTTCCTCATTAAAACACCTTTATTGCGAAATTCAAAATCATTTCGATGTATTTAATATTCAGAATTCACAAGGTCTTCAGACGAGCGATTATTCTCTTGTTAAAAAAGTACTTTAACTACCATGCACTGGAGCCAGTAACACGACCTTAAGTCTTACCAATAATCCCTAAAAGGAAAGCATCTAGCGAGCGTTTTCCCTTTTCTGATGGGGATTTCTGTCAGTCTGAATAAATAGAAAACGCACTGAATTCGAAATAAATAAATAGCCAGAAAGAATAATATATGCATATTTCATGTTGAATCTGTGTCGTCCAATCCGTACCAAAATGCTGATTAATTTGAAAACGCAACAACAGAAATGTGTATTTAACACGTACCTCAAAAGGGATAGTTACTGCGTTTATGAGTTGAGAACCATCAGGACTTTTGAAACACTTTAAGCGATAAAAATATAATTGAAAACTCTTTGTATTCATGCAGTCTCTACTGCAATGTTAACATCGAAGAATTTTCGAGAAATAGGTGCCAATTCATAAGTGGGTGCAGTATTTACTATTTTTATCGATTCGTAGTCGCTTGGTGAGTTCGTTTATTAATATCATAATTTTACTTTAATATCGTAATTTATTTACTAATTTATTACAGTTTATTAAAAAATAAAGAATTTTTGTATTAATACAGAATACTGCTTTTAAAATATCTTGCTCCTAGTTTAACAAGGATTATAATTGTTTTTTATCACATTACTCTGTTATTTAATGTTCGAAAGACATGTATAACTTCAAAAATAATTTTTAAAATTAGTTTTTTTAATTTTTAAACACATATAACTTCAAAATAACTTCAAACATTAATTATTTTTTTACTGAGATTTTAAGACATTTTGTCATGGTTCTATCATAACTTCTGCAAATATAATACCACAAATTTTATATTTCAGATTATTTTAAAATTTTAAGGATTACCTTTCTATGCCAGTTAAAATGTCATGTAATTCTTACCTAAATGTTGGGAATTTTGAAAATTGATCTTGCATGATTTTTAGCAATGAATTTTCATTGCGAGAATTAAATCCAAATTATATTCATTGTTTCATATAATACTGGCTTGCTTGGTTTTCTATCTACGCAGTTTAGGTAAAGCTTTAGTATCTCAAAAGATAATGGTTTATTAACAAATAGGTTATCACTTATTGAAATTTTAATGATGCTTGCATGTCATAGAATTCGACTTTGTTAGGAAGGTTTGTGTACGCAGTAAACTGAACAAGGGTATGTCTATTAAAATAACATAGATTTGACATCTGTCATAATTTGTTATTTAGGAATATCTAAGAATAGTGCTGATGAATGATTGTGGAAATCACAATCATTAAATTATGCATAAAGTGATTCCAATAAAATTAAACTCAGGCAATAATTCCTTCTAACCGGTTGTTCAAATACGGTTAGCTATTTTAATACTACTTCTTCATTTTATTCAAATAAAATGTTTCACATTTAATTCAGTTTCATTAAACTGCTTTAAATAAGTGGGTTATGAAAAAAAATATTTTGTTAATTTCTTATGGTTTCTAAAAGCTTAAGCTAGACATCCTTTTGTGATAATTTCTATCTAGAAAATTCAAGATCCGAGTTGCTCTAGATCCGAATCTAAAGAAGGTTTATACGAACACAATCTTGCATCATTCTTCGTTTGGCAGTGTTAAAGATTTTTCGAAGTATTGAAGTTGGTAAAAAATAAAATTCATGCTTCTGCAGCTTTTTAAACAATTTAACTCTGCATGTTTCATATTTGTAAAGATTAAGTTTCGTTATAATTTTTTCAGTTTAACTTATCTGCCGGAATTTAAAATTTTTTTGCATTTGAGTACTCTTGATAAAATTGTGCTTTTTCAATATTATTAGAATTTAATCATTATTATATGTTTAATTTAATGGTATTTTGATTATATACGAGATGTGCCATCTATCAATGAATTTGATTTTTTTAAATGAAACTGGTTTCATGATTCAATGATATTTGTATCAAGTAATAGTAGATTAAATAAATAAAGTAATAGTAGATTATAAATAAAAGAAAATAATTTTAAAAGAAAAATCTCCTTTTAGAAAAGCATTAAAATAAATAATATTTCTGCCTTTTAGTTCAGTTAGAAAAAGATTCTTTTAAAACTTTTTTGACATGATTTCTTCGTGTTGTATTTTTTTTAATAAAGCGAAGATAAGCGTTAGTATTTTTTAAATAAAACAAAACCAAATGGACAGTCAAGTTCACATATAATCTACATCTAATCGAGTTAGTTTACATTTCAAAGTGCTTAGATAAGAAACATAAGGGTGTGATAGTTAAAAAGTAACTATACCATTTCTTCAGCAACTGCAAATCATAAATACAGTGTTAAATATTTATGCGGTTCCAAGTGCAAACAATGTGGAACATTTGAAACATTGCATTTGATGTAAGTTCTTTAAAAATTTTGCCTTTTTTAAAAAATATTATAAGAGGATACATTCGACATTTGTGAAACATGCAGTAAATTTTCAAAGCGGAAAAAATGGCAGGAATCGGAAATGCTTAACAGTCTCGAATTTCAGCAATCACTTCAAGAATTTTTTTAAAATCTGATAATTATTCTAAGCTAGCATATTGTTTATGATTTGCTGAGGTATGAAAATTGTTTGAAGTGCTTTGTAAAGTTTTGACCTTAGAACTTCCGAATGTAATTATTTCTTAGAAGGTTAGAATTGTCTGCATTTTTCTAGTTTTAATAAAATTTTAAATTAAAAGTTTATCGAAAAATTAATGGTTTTGAACTATAACTTTGGGGAATATAATAACATAAAAATCTTTTTAGGCCATTGTAAATGCAAAAAATTAACATTTTAGGGATATCAATATTCGATTTTTTTCTTAACTTCATTAATAATAATCAAATAATTATCAAAATTTATTTCGCACATTTTTATCATCCAATTCCTTTTTAAATAATCAATACATCCACTTCCTTTTTAATTAAAGAGTCCGCCTGCCTATGGAATTGGCTTTCCCAATACATAGTAATGAACATTAATCTGCAGTTTTATATATATAGTAATGAATAAAAGTTCAATTATTATGATTTGCAGTTTTTATAATTAATTAAATTATGTATTTTGCATTATCTTAATATAATTTTATGAATTTATAACCTTGAATTGAAAAATTCATCGAAATAATATTTTGAAATAGCAAACAATAAAATAAATTTGCTTTATAAAATAAGAATATTTACTGGAAGAAATTCGGTTTCAGAAATGGCATAAAACAACAAAAATTGTGCTCATCATGCAATGATTGATATAATTCAAGTATG
>JAPMOQ010010478.1:125881-136677 GCA_026543055.1 Argiope trifasciata | reverse complement strand
CCAATTTCTGTCATTTTCTGTATTTCATTCCTCGTATTTATTAAAGGCTATATTTTAGTATGATTGATATGTTTAGATATAAAGCGAATTGTTACTTAAAATTTTGGCATCTGTTGATAAAAGAAATATTGCCTCATAATGATACCTCCAATGCAAAATATTGTTCAGAACTTGTGCATCCGCTGTAGGAAACAGAAAATGTATCTTTGGACATAAGACTTCCGAAGTAATGAATAGTTGCTATATGAATGGCAATCTGAAAACTATTCTAGATCAAAAATTTTATTTTAAATATTAAGAATTAAAGTTTATAATATATTCTTGAATAAAACTGTTTGTTTAAGAAAACTTAAAATCAGTACTAAAATAGTTTCACCTCCGGTCTGGCATTAAAAATTATGATTGAATGAAAAGTAAAATAAAATATCATGAAAAAAAAAAAGAATTTTAGCATAAAGCAAAGCCTGGATCTATTCCATTGTAACCAATAATAATTTGTGATAGTTAATTTTTAAATACATGAAAATTGGATCTGAATTTTTCCCTTGCGCATTTAAATAATGAATAATTTATAATATTAAGCAGAAAATACATGTATATCTGTCGGTCAAGAATTCCTTCCATACGGGAAAACTATCACCTTGAAATTTTTATGCGGCATTTTCAAATACATTTCAGAAACTGCGATATTTTTAAATATTAAAAATAATTTATTCCAAATATATTTAATTAAAAAGCCAAAACTAAGACAGATAATCAGTTTTAGCCAATAGTTTGCTTCCTAAATATTAAGACATTTTTAATCTCACAAAATCCATTTTTACACCATAATTGAAAAAGACCTTAGCCTTACAGTTACATAAATTTTTTTCTCCTGCAATCTGTTTCGCTTATTTTAATAAATTTTTCAAAATCAGTTTTATCTATATCTATACCAATATATAAATGGGAAAGTTTGGATGTTTAGATGAATGGATCGATGTTTGTTACTCAGTCACGCCAGAACGGCTGAAAAGAATGGTATGAAATTTAGCACAAAGATAGATTAAAGTCATGAATAGAGCATAGGCTACTTTTTATTTTGGTTCATTGAGTGTTTCATTTTTTATTCATTAAAAACTAACTTTCGTGCCAAAAAGCTGAGGTCAAATCTCGCCTAATATCCAGTTTTTTCCCCTCAACAGAATAAGGTTAGGCTTAGGAGAATTTCGACAGATTATTTCAAACGATACTATTTATTTTCTTTGTGTTTAATGTATTTAAAATCAAATTTTAATTAATCGATCTTTCAGATTCATTCTGAAGTACTTTTAAATTAAAAGAAAACAGAATGAAGGAAATAAAAAAATTCTAATATGCATTGCGTTACTCCAACTGACGTATGAAAGTCAGACATATGCGTTACTCCAACTGGCGTTGAAATTTCGCTCGTGATTGTTGACAACTGTGTTTTCATTTAAATTAAAAGTTTAAACATTATGTGTGTAATACTGTTGTAGCTATCTGAATCTCGATCGAGAAATAAAATGGATTTGACAGGACTTGATTTGCTGTTTTGTTTTATTTTGGGTATACAATGTAAATAAATTATTTTTTCTTTAGTTGTGTCTTTTTGTTAGTAAATCGTATTTATGTTATATATTTTTCGTATATGTTTATACTTTTAAATGTATCGTTTTTAGGTTAGGTTTAATTTTTTTATTTGTCATTATTTAATAGTTTTTCGTTCATATACATCAAAATTTTCACGCGAACAGAGTCACGGGTAATAGCTAATATGTAATATGAAGCAGCATTTCTTTTCATTGTAGAAGAATAAAAATACTGGAAAACTTTTATCAGAACACACTAGCAGAATTTTGGAAATAAGTTTTAAGAAAAGTTTAAAGCAGAAGATTAAAAGTTCAAAAGAATTCTGGTAGAATATATGGAGAACAGTAAAAAAAGCAGACAATTAATAATTTATATCACAAGCATTTTATTCACTTCAATGTTTTATTAAAGAAAAATTAATGAGTGAATTCTCAAAATATTTATTCAAACTTTTCTATGCTTTAGAATTTATAAACAAATTTTAAATCGCTTTATTAATAAATATTAAACATTTATGATGGACATTGGCTAGCGTTAAATTTAAAGTCGATTTCAAACGTTTCTAATTTTAAAACCAATAAACAGGTAGTCTGATGTTAAATCCTACACAAATAAACTCGTGTAGGCGAATTTTCTACACTCTTTTCTAGATAATTTAGTATTTCCATAAAATTATTAGCATAAGATTTAAATTCCGCAGGACTTTATCAACTGAGTGATCTCACTATAAATATGTTTTAACATTTCTTAAAGTAAAATTTATTGTCCAGCATCCATATACTTAATAAAATTATTCTTTTCATCAACAGGTACATTCTAAATTTCCATTCAGTCCTTTAAAACACTTATATGAAATTCGACAAGTTTTTAATTAATCGCAAGAAGATGGAATTCTCAAATCAAAAAACAAGTTTCAGCAAGTTAAGAATCATTAAGAATTTGACTGTAATATCTATTTCATTTCTGTTAATGTTCACCGCTTACGATGGCTTAGGCATGCTCCAAACGACAATGAATAAAGAGGAAGGTATAGGAACTGTTGGTCAAGCTGTCATACATATTACATACGGAGTATCGTCCTTATTACTTTCCAGTTATGTTAGCAAGAAACTAGGCAGTAAAACTACTCAACTTATGGGAATGATCTTGTATTTACCCTACATTGCAGCAAATTTTTATCCTTCATGGTTTACTCTGGTGCCGTCAGCCGTCATCATCGGTGTTGGTTGCACTCTGCTTTGGGGAGCTCAATGCACATATTTCAATGAATGCTCGGTTCTTTATAGAGACCTTACCGAGGGTACCAATGATTATATTCCAAATCCTGTGGTCACCGGTAAAGAAGAGATAAAAGAACTATCAGCGATGGATTACCTGCAAGAAACAAAAAGAAGTCTAAATTCTCAAGGTAATTTCGAGAACACTATAAAAACTTCTACGCCAATACATCTTCTATCGTATAAATGTTCTGAATCTGGCAATCAAGTAGAATCAGATCGACATTGTTCTGAAAGAACTTTCAAAAGTACAACAGAACATGTTCAGGATTTTGATAAGTTCAATTCCGAAAGAATCAATAATCATATATCATCTAAGGACATAAAAGGTATTGACGAAAAAGAAAATAAATCATTTGCCTGGAATAAAAAGAACAAGATTGCAAATAATCTTAATCAAAAGTCTAAATCTCTTAGTTCTGTGAATTCTTTGTTTTTTGGCTTCCATGGTTTGGCATATTGCTCTGCACAAGTGTGGAGTAATTTGATCAGTTTCTATGTGCTTGCCTCAGGACGTGTTGAAAACTATAATAAAACTTCAAATTGTACTTGTGGTGTATATTTTTGTAATACTGACAGAGAATGTGTCAATACTAAAATAGAAGAAGTACCTGCAGACGTCAGACAGTATTACACAGGCGTGTGTTTTGCATGTAGTATTTTAGCTGTAATCTTAATTTGGCTGTTTGTGGATCCCTTGGAAAAATCGAAAAGGCAAGTAACTTTATCGTGGAATCATATTTTTGAGACCATTAAGTTCATCCATCATAAAGAACAGTTTTTTATAATACCCCTAACCATTTGCACCAGTATGATTCAAGCTTTTTACATGGCTGATTTTACAAAGGTATGATAAAACTCATTTTATTTCATTTAATGAATCCATTTTTTTCTAACACTGCATTTTGTCAAAACTGTAGTTCCATGTTTTTTACCTAAAAAGCAAAATTTGTAATTCAAGTGCATTTTTAGAAATAATTTAGATTCAAACAAAATCATAAGATCTTAAAATGTAAGAATGAATTTGTTAGAGGTTCCTTTTGATTAAAATTAATATAAATTGTTTCATTTTAATGTAAATAAAACTCATAGTGGTACTGTAAGTTTTTACGTAAGTATGTTTAACATATCCTCCTAAATGATTGGGCAATTCATTCACATTTTTGGCATTTATTCTTTAAGATTAAGATAAGAAAGGATATTGTTAACTTTTGGAAACTCCAAAATTAATTAAAAATTGAAAATTTGAAGGAATTTTGGCATTTTTTTATTGTAATTTAGGAGTAAATTATCTTACAAAAATATTCTAATATTTTCTCAAAATATGAAATTTTGATAATTTACATAATTATATCAATTCCATTTCTGTACAGTACTTTTATTACTGTTTTTAATTTTAAAATATTTAAAAATATTAAAATTCAATTCAATTGAAACTATTTTGCATATTTTTATTTTATTTCATTTCCATTCTTAAGTATGTTTTTGCTTTAAAGTAGTAATTGCACAATGTTCAAAAATAGGCATAAGTCAACCGCTCAAATTAAGGCAAGAAAAGTATTATTATTTCACCTGCTTCTTACCAAGAGTTTGAAAGAAATTTAAATCATCAATAATTTAAACAATTTTACTTTTTTTAAGGATATTGATTTCATTTTCGGGCAAGTTGTCTTCCATTTATTATTTACTAGCCGCCTTTGGCGACCAGCTGGTTCGCCATGAGTAATGCTTTCTAAAATTTTCAATTAAATCACATTTTCATTAGCCTAGAAGTAATTCCGGGAATTGATTGGCCTGAAAGCAATATTTTCTTTAAGATGATGGACGAAAAGTCCTAAAAGAACACCTTTTCCTAATAATATTCTTTAATTTTATAAATCAATCAGTTTTAACTATCGGTTATGCTTCCAAAATATTAAAAATGTTTTTTTCGATAATGTTGCCAAAATAAGAAATATGTTTTTTTTTTCAAAGAAAGCGAGAAAGGGAAAAAAGTATTGAATTAATGATACAGATATTGCAAACGATTACATAAATATGCCATTAAGTCGCGATTTCAATGCATATCCTGTCTAAATTCAATCAGGTTTACTGTAAATAAAGATAATTTATGGAATTAATGATACAGATACTGCAAACGATCATAGAATCATTTGCATTTATTTTTTAAAGAAAATATCACATTTTATATTTATTTTATTTTATCCTGTCACGTGCTGACAGTTGCATTTCTGTAGATTTATTTTGCGATGATAATTTTTTTTTATTTGAATTTCCGGCATTCTTTTATTTTATCCAGTCACGTGATAAAAACATGGTTAAAATATTTCTTAAAAAATTCATTAAAAATAGAAGTTTACATTATAAATTAAAAAAACTGATACCATTAGAAAGCTAATTTTTTTATCTTTAAATTGATATAAAAATCATGTTTGTGCAATAATATTTTCGGAAGTTATAGCGGAAAAACGTCGAAATTTCGCTTAAATTTTAATTAATTCAAATTCTAATTAAAAATTCGAAAAAAGGGCTCCGAGGTGCACATTCCGAACCTTCAAGGTATGCATGTACCAAATTTGGTAGCTGTAGGTCCAACGGTCTGGCCTGTAGAGCGCCAACACACACACACGCACACACACACACACATTGAGCTTTATTATAAGTATAGATATAGATAACAGATTATTTTGAAATAAAACATTTGTAAGATTTCTTTATTGAGCAACTTTAAGGCAAATACTCTATTACAATTCTTTTTTAATTTCCTCCTTCGGTTACTTTTATTTTTATTCTTAAACTAGCAAATGAATTATCTTAAAACTAAGTTTAAGTCAATCGATCGTATCTTTTGATATCAGTTTGAAGTGACATTAAAGTAGTAGCTTAGTATGTCTTAAAGGCAAAAAGGAATACTAGCTGAGACGAAAATAGGAAAAGTAAAATTTTAACAAACAAATGAAACTGAAATGCAATTACAGCACCAAATTCAGTCAATGAGAAATAACCAAAGCGTTGCCTATTTTCCACAGTAACTTCAAAAAAAAATTGTCAGAAAAAATTCAGAATATATATATATATATATATTACACCATTTTAAAATTTAAACTTCTAATTAGCATCATACGTAACGTTAAGATGTTGAATCAATTGTTAACAGTTCTTTTTTTTCCTCTCATTTTAAAGAAAAGCTGTAAAAATGAAATTAAATTTAAAAAAATGTCTACCTCACAATGTCAAAAAGAAAGGCTAGAAAAATATGCCTTTCTTAATCAAATGGATGATTCCTTATTGGTCATGAGCTATGAAACAGATAAATTTCCGCCAGTGCAAATGAGTAAAACTCTAAAAGTAAATTCCAGAAACAATGATGATAAACAATTTGTAACAAGAAAATCACTGATTTATTTTATTTTCAAGCTACTTATTTATAAAAAATTGATTGTTTATCAAACTTTTTAATTGTTCTTATATTTCAGCATTTGTGAACAAAATTTGCACTGCTAATATTACAAATTCGTAGAGAAAAATCGGCTTTTGCTGGGTTTTAAAATTGTCTTATTGATATTTTAATTTTTATTAAAATATTAGTTTTAATCAAAAAACATTTCAAATAAAAAAGGATTTATTTTATTGGATTTTCAAGGGTACAAATATAATACTGCTGAAATACAGAATTGCAAACGATAAATTGATTATAATATTTCATGCAAAAGTAATTTTTACGTTAAAGGGTTAAACATGAAAGAATTTTAATGCTGAACAAATCCGAGTTTTAACTAATTAATCTAATAAATTTTAAAATTTTAGAAGAAAATTGAACCTACTAAGAAATTAGAACTGTTGGAGAAAGCGCATTACTTTTGGTTTAAATAAAGTGAGATTGATCGAAATATAAATTTTTATATTTTTAATAAATTCATATATATATAAAGCAATGAAAAAAAACAGGTAAAAATTCCCAGGGTCATAATATAAAAATATCTTTTTAAAACTATATCTTATACTCGTAATTTTTTTCTTAGAAAGGAATAAGAATATATTATTCTTTCTGAACAGAGTAATAACGATAGAATAATTTCTTTCTGAATAGAGTAAAGGTAGAATAATTTCTTTCTAAATAGAATAATTTTGAATATTTTTTTTCTAAATAGGACAATTGTTCTAATAAAATAACTGCAAAATAATATCTTTCTGAATAGAGTAATTACAAAATAATTTCTAAATAGAATAATTTCAAATAAACTTTTTCTAAGTGGAACAATTGTTCTTAAAAAATAACTCTAGAATCATTTCTTTCTAAGCAAAATAATTGTTCTGAATATAATAATGGTGGAATAATATCTTTCTGAATAGAATAATTGTAGAATAATTTCTTTCTAAATAGAATAATTGTTCTGAATGGAATAATCCTGAAAAATTTTATTGAAAAAAAATGTTATTTTATATATTTTATTAATTTCCGCTTGTATTTATTTGTAGTCATATATCGCATGTTCTTGGAGTACTTCTCACATTGGACTGGTCACTGTCTTTTATGGCGTTACTTCCGCTTTATCGTCTATTATTTCTGGTGTGTTAATTAGACTATTTGGCCGAAAAATCGTTTTAATTTGCTGCCAGATTACCAACATAGTGAGTCTAGTCCTGCTTTACTTGTGGATTCCTGACGTGCAACAGCCAGTTATACTCTACATAGCTGGTGGAATATTTGGTTTTATAGTTGGAATATTCCATCCTCAAACAAAAGGTAAGTATAAAGTTCCGTATACTATCTAGGGGTAAATTAAAAATAGTGAGCCCCAAAGAACATTTGACCGTGGTTAATTTTTATCCAATTATAAAATAGCAGGTAATTTATCAGCTCTATCCATATTTGGTTATTGGAGCGTAGGTGAATGCATTCTGATGGCACCGAAGCCTAATTTACATTTTTCCATGAATTTGTGCTTGTTATAAAAAATGTAAAGAGTTAAAGTAATATGAAGTGATTAGCATTGTAATAATTTTAATTTCATCTGTAATTTCGTGCAACATTTGAATACTAAGTGGATTGATTTTTAAATTGTAAACACGTCATCAAATCTGGAAGATTTAAGGCCAGTCGATCAGAAAAACTTGATACAATCAAAATGCAACAAAAAAAAATGATTTAAAGTAGGTGCCTTCAGTTATTTAAGAAAAATTTATGCATTTTGTAACTTTTAAGTACAATATTTGGTTGAGATCAGATTTCTGGTATGGTGTTTTCTTCTTAAAATATGGCAAACCCAACAATCAGGCTTGATGGCTGCATTGACAAAGCTTCACTTTGACTGTAAATGTAATTGCTAATATATCTAGCGATCATATTTTATAAAACACCAAATATTTTAATTGTTCATAAACAGACATATAATTGTTCAAGTGCTTTTTCTATCTCAAGAAAATTTTCAAAGTATCTCGAAATTGCTAATATCAAAAATTGGTGTTGTTTTTATCGAATTTATTCTAAATTTTGAAATAATCCATATTCTGAATAAGTCTGTGATATGTTACAACAATAATACATGCTGATTTCAATTTATTTCTTTATCTGCTTATTTTATTCATTTTATTATTTTATTTGTGAATTTAATATCGCAATATGAATGTCTACATTATTATTAAATCAACTTCTGAAAGTGAAATCGTTATTTTGATATGCAAATTTGGACTTCAAAGAATGTTTGCATATGGATCAAAGAAAAAAAACCTTCTCAAGCCTATAATTTATATAATAAGAGCATATAGAATCATGGAAAAATCTTTATGTATTTCAATCAAAGTTCATTGTTCTTTCTGCTGGTTGCAATAACATTTTTCAGTTTTCTTGTTACATGAAAATTGAAAATGAGCCAGAAGATTAAAGACCTTTTATAGTTGTCATTTGTTCACGAAAAGTTGCAGTAACTGAATGAAGTAAACAAGTAGTATTAAGTAAATTGATCACAGATTCGCTATTACTGAAATATTCTGGAAATTGTTGTACGAATGAAATCCAATCAATATAATGCAGATAAATTTCAAAATTACATTCTAATATTTACCGCATATTTTCAGATTCATTGAAAAATATTTCAATTCGAGAGAAGGCGTTTAAAGTCGTAAAAGTGGTGTTAATAATTATTCAAAAAAATTCTCTAACGAAAAAGCTTGCGATGTGGTTGCGTATAATAAAAGTGTGATAATTAAAGAATAATAAAGTTCAAAAACGTCAAATGTTATACTCGCAAGATTAATTAAATAAAAATAAAAAAACCAAAAGATAAATTAACTGCGCCCTTTGAAATGCTTTATTATTTAAAAATAAAAAAGCGATAAATTATAGTAACATTATTTGATGGTGACGTCATTTCATAAAAACGCCGAACAATAACGCACGATATAAATTTTAAATATGTGTCATTGCACAGCAACAATCATCCTCTTTCAGTGCCAATTTCTTGTTCTCTTTAAATTTAGGAATGTTAAATTGTTAAAAAGAATGGTTTTGTAAAAGTTCTGTTGTCAAGAACGTCAGTGATCTATATCAGTTGATCTGAAGACTGTCTCCTTTCTAGAACAACATCAAGGATATCCGAAATTAGGAATACATTTGCTACCTTGACAATAGGACACACAAATTTCATTGAAAAGAAAAAGACCTTGAAAAAATATGCTGGCTTTGGGTATAGTGAAAATTTTTAAAGAGAAATTGGTTAATGAAAATACGAGAATTATCTCACAGCATTCTTTTAATCTTCTCTTCATAAAATTATTAGGAACTCAATAAAGATGGCGATTGCTTCCAATTTATTTTTTTATTGTGTTTTCGTTTGAGCAAAGAAATTGTACCCTCAGAAATTACTAATGGTCATCAAATTCATAAACTTATTAAAATACAAATTTTTTGCAAATATGGTTAAATTGAGTACTTCGATTGATAACATTCCATTTTAGTTATTATTATTAGTTGTAAAGGTATTCTACTAAAATCACTAAAAAAATCAAACACAGCTCAAAATACATCAGAAGCTTCTAAAATGGACTATATCTTCTGTTTAGTTAGTAGGAAAAAATATTTGAAGAATGGGTGATTTTAATGAGAGATAATCTGTAGGTCCACAAACATCGAAAAAAATTCTCGAGGTCTAAAGATGATGATAAATTATTTCAGGAGCACTCAATGCAATATTTCCTCAGGACATAAAAAATTATCACATAAATAGTGTTTTTCCTTTTTAAAAAAAACTTGCCATGATCTGAGTCAATACATATGATCATATTGTGGGGCTGTCGGGATGGCAAAGCAATAATGAGTCCAGATACTTTAGAATTTAATGGATGACAATGAAGTTAGATTAATGATGAGCAAATGTTGAGGACTAATTTAAGGATGGAATGGATGACCGAGTTCGTCTATTAACAATACGTCGTAATTTCGTGTTCCGTCTTTACACATACGTCTTCAGTTGTTTTAGAACGTCGTAATCATGCCTCGTCCAGACATGAACTGCACTTTGCTCACGTTTTCTCCACCAGATGGCTACTTAGTGGCGGGAAGTGAGGTCACAGGCGTTACTCAATGGCGGAAAGTGATATACCTGGCACCACAATATAGTGATAGAGAAACTTATACCATGGGCAATACTTATAACATAGACAATAATTATGCCATACTAAAAGATAATACTTATACCATATTTAAAGACAGATAATACCTATACCATAATTCGAGGTAGACATTACTTATACCATACTTAAACACAGATAATACTTACACCATATTTAGACACATACCCTACTTGTACGATAGAGATAGATAATATTTATGCCATACTTAGACAATACTAATACCATATCTAGAGATAAACAATATTTATATACCATACTTAAACACAGACAATACTTATACCATACTTAAACACA
>JAPMOQ010010478.1:54249-120723 GCA_026543055.1 Argiope trifasciata | reverse complement strand
TGAATTTTTGTTTGTTCGTACCCTATGCGCTGATGTACCATTAAACTTATTGCGATGAAACTTGGCCATCTTATTGCTTGAACTTTCGGGAAGAATGTAGGCATAGTAGAATAATCATTTCTAATATAGAAAAAAAAATTGTTTGTTCGTATTCAATCGATCAATATTGCGTGGTATTAAACAATATTTCGAATGTTGTTCAATCTTATTTGTGTCTACTAGGGTCACACAAACAAAATAGAATTATTATTATTGATGACGATCAAGTTAAGTTATATATTATGGAAATTTTCTTATACAAACAGCAATTTTTCTATTTAGTCAATCAATTAATAAACGAGGTTTTGGTTATACAAGCGTATATCGTATTGATTGCTTCAATAAAAAAAATAGGTTCCTACACGTTCGCCACTTAGTAGATATACCAGCGCAACACATAGAAATAAGCTGATTCAAGCTTTTCGAACAAACGAGGAATGATAAGGAAACAATAAAGCAGACCATTTATGAATTGATATTCATGTGCTTCAAAATCTCAAGATCAACATGTGACAAAAATTATTATTAACGGAAAGCCGATTGGAGATGTTCTCATTCTACGCATTCCCATTATTCCCAACGACATATATTTTAATTCCAAATGACTGCAGTTCTTTATTGGACTTGCATTATCATGGCGCAAGGTCAGTCACTTCAAGTGTGGGTATTAAAAATAGAAAATTCATGAAAATTCATTGTATGCTGGATGATTACGAATCGGATTGCCAAGATTTCTTTTTCTTTTGCTAAAGACGAAAAAATATATATTGTCTTGATTAAAGCCTTCTTTACATATTACATATCATTCAATTTCAGAAATATATTCATTGTCTACAAGAAAACAAAAATCATTCTTTTTATCATTCCTAAGTTCGCTATTTCAGTTTTCAAACGATATTTGTTAATCATTTCTTCTGTTTCAGCAACCCGCCGGTGATACCAGCTAGCAATTAAAAATAATTAATTACACTCAAAAATGTACATCTTAATTTAAAATCAATCAGTGTAACCAGTATATGATATAAATTCTTTGTTTTTTCGTCAATGTTAAAGTGATAATTCAACAGATAAAGGTATCAGAGCTCCACACACACTTCGCATTGTTCATCCGCAATAATTTTTTTTTCAATTTTCAATGTTTTACATGTAATTATTTAAAATAACTAATTCCACGTGAAGATTTTCATGGGAATAACACTTTAAAAAATTATTCGCTCACTTTTTTTTCTTCTGAAGAGTAACATCTAACAATAGAAAATGATTCAATAAAGCAAATGTGCTTCTGTCATAGCAACAAGGATCGAATACAAATCTCTTTATTCTCTGAATTGTATCGATATAGTTTTCTTCATTTTGCAATTATCGAGTTAACTTATATTCAAACTGAAGGACAGACGGACTTCCTCTAAACAGATTTTACTCCAAATTTGATAGAAATCTATAAATTTGGTGCAAAGGTCATATACCAAATTTCAACCGTCAAGTTCAAAGCGTTTTTGGTTATCTTTGTAACTGAGAGAAATGGGCATTTTCCAAAAATGCGTTTTTCGAACTCAGTAAGTTCAAAGACATGGAAATTCGTCAAAATCACAGAGTCTGAGTTTTTGACCAATACTATACTTTCATTATACTAAGCATATTGGAAAGTAAAAAAGACCTCCCACTATATGAATGCTGTACGTCTTTCCCGAGATCTGGGACCCCAGTTCGAGTCCCGGCTCGGCCATGGTTGTTGTTCTTCATCTGTGCTCTATCTGTGAGGTGAGGGGATACAGCCTCTCCCCTTCGAAAAAGAGGCATATGAGGCATGAGTAGCTAATTCGTACTCTTAGCCCTTGATGGAGTTACTGAAAAAACAAGAGATGCTCATCTGGGCTTAAATCGTTGACTTCTTCAAGCAGATTTGTCAACGACAAGTGCCATAAGTAACAACAACAATTACATGAATAAAAGGTATTATGTCCTCAGTGAAAAAATTTGTAGATTTGTAACAAATAGATGTAATTCCTGGATATAAATTTGTTCGAGTACAACGATAAGTACAAGATTACTTTCAATATAAAATTAGGATATTAATTGAAAAAAAAAACGAATTCTAAAGCTGCATTCTCCAATTTTTTCCATTAGTTCGTGATATTAGTTTTATTAGTACATAAATTTTGTTCACAAATGTTGAAGTATCAGGAAGCTTATTTTCATTTGAAAGATTGACTTAAAGTTAAGCGTGGTTTAATATTACCACTTCAAGATTTAGAAAGAAAGTACCATCAAAATATGCATCAAATTTAGAGAGATTTTTTTTTTAAAAATTGTAGTTGAGCAAAAAATAGCTTTGACATTACTCTGTAATGAATTATTTATTACTTCCCTTATTTAAAAATCGTCTGCATTAAATTAATTCAAGAATTAAGAATAATTGAACAGAAAAATTACACAAAATTGAAATTAATATCGTTAAAAACGTACATTTCTTTCAGCATAATTTGTTTAAAAGTTTCTTCATATAAAAAGCAAAATCTAGGTTAAGTTCACAAAGTCCGAAGCTGTCTGCGTCATTTGCTCACAAGACTTTTATTTATTTTTTACTTTTTTGCCTTTTGAATGATTGGCACCTGGTTTTGTCATTATTATATCACTACGTTTAATCGTGAGGCATCCTGGCAGGTAATACATTTATTTGTTGCGTATTACAATGAAGCAAAAAAAATTAAAAATAGTGAAGAGTAATTAAAAGTCAATATTGATTTTAATGCGATTAAATTTTTCAGTTTATAAAAATTGGAAGAAATGAAATTAATGTTAGGAAAGTAGGGACATTTTGAATTTTTAGATGGTTTAAAAATATTTTTGAAAGACTTGCCCTGATGTTACTAAGGTAAAAAAATCAAAGTTTTGATTAATTTTTAATTAATTTGTTTATTAATTTATGTTCTTCGAAAAGTTTTCAATATTCTTTTAGAAAAGAAACGTTCTTGACCATAAGTTGCAATATTCTTTAAAGAGTAAGTATTCGGAATTTAATTGAATTTGACCCAGTTTCTTAAGAAATAATATGAAATATACAAAAGGGAAAATCACTTTTATTTACATTAAGATAGGGAATAATAAATCAAAGCCCAGAAATCAAATAATGTTTGAAATAAAAAAATCACTTATATAAAAGTTTAAAACGAAATAATAATTATACTTTCCAGCACACTAGTAAAAATGCGCAATTCGGATTTGTTTTTTGACTCCTACATATTTTCATTTTCTTATACAGCAGAAATAAGTTTCAGAAATAAACAAATATACAACAGAAATAAATAATATTCCATGCGAATCTAATCAATAATTCATATAATCGTAATTGTTTATATTTCAAAGCACTTGATAAGATATGCTGTGTGGCAATTTAAAAAAATTCCATAACATTGCTCCTGTAGATTTAGATCATAGTATTAAAAGAGCACCGCTGTTTGAACTGAAACAAAGAGAAAAGCTTGGAACATTGCACTTGATGTAAGTCTTTAAATATTTCTAATTTCTTTAAAAAAATAATAAGTTATATTGTATTCAATGCTTGTGAAATATACAACTGTTGCTCCAAGCTGAAAATTCTAAGCAAAATTACGAATGTTTAACAGTTATCGTAAATAGATTACCAACTATTAGATATCTGATTATTAAAATTTGATTCACTATCAGTAAATTTCAGGAAGTGGAAAACATTTAAAGTTGGATATAAAGTTTGCATCTTAGAGTTTCCAAACTAAGCATCGATATGTTTTTCGGAAACTAAATATATAATAAGGAAGTCTTTTTAAAACTTTAATTAGATTTTTAACTAAGAATTAATTAAATAATTTTTCCTAATAAATACAGCTCATATTATCGCATAAATACAAGTTTTACAGCAAATTAAAAGCCAAAAAAGGTAGTTTTCATTAATACCAACTTTATTTTCAAACTATATATTTTTTATTTAATTCGTTTTTTGACATATTTGATTGAATAGATTTCTATGGGATTGTCGTACTATTTACATGCTCAATATTTTTTGAGTTATATTATAAAAAATAATCGCATAGTTATTATTAAATACTATATTACAATGTTAATATTAATAAAAATTATTTTTAATATTATAATAATACGCAGGAACCATTGTTTGCATAAATTTCTAGCTGGATCTTTTTTACAAGTATAAAAAAATATCCTCTTAAGCAAAGTAATTTTAAACTACAGAATTTAGCAGTCATGCATTATTTATACAATTTTATATGCCGATGTTGTTTAATTTTAAACAACAGTGGCTTGTTATTACAAAAATGAGCACTGAATCAGAAAATTTTTTAAAAATAATAACAGAAGAAAAATCATTCAAAATTGAGGTTTTAAAGGTACTATAGAAAATATTGAATTATTTATTGAATTTTAGAAACCACTAAAAAATTTCCTTCTTTCAGCAACAACAAAAATATTTTCTTTTGGTAAATCTCTATTTATTACAGTCCAAATTTAAACTTGTTTTTTTATTTAAGTATGATTGAACATTATATTTATAAAAGAAGGATATTTTTCCTAATGAAATTTTTAAGCACAGTCAACTTAGAGTCATCATTATTTACATTTCATGTTACTGTACATTTATATATAAAGTGCACTACAAGTAATTTCTATTTTTGAAGCAATCTGCCAATGTGCATGAGATTCTTTCGGCAAGTGTTACTAATTAATTTGGGATAAAAGGATTTGAAGTATTGCTAAAAAGATAGCAGTTTGTCTAGACGGGTACATTTTCTATTTATTATATATTAACAAAACATAGATTATAACTTTACAAAATACTTTTCTTTTTAGATTGCTTTTAATCAATTCGTACTTTCCCTATGAGGGAAATAAACAATCAGTTTTTCTTTCATTTTCTCATGTACTATAGTTCTGAAATTTTGGCCGATTATCTGTTATGACAATGGAGTATTTTAATAAATTTAGAGCAATTTAATTATCATTAAATGCTTTAATTTGGCTAAAAACTAATGTCGCAGACATGGCGCCATCTATGAATTAATTTCAAAATTATAATGCTTAAATTCTGAGCTATTTAAAAACATGAACGTTAATCTATTAAAGCCTACAACGTAGAAAATAATAAATATGAGAATGTTTTGAAAGTATTTTATTAGCGTAGATAAAAAGAAAAATAATTTATATCCGCCAAAAATTAATCAATATTATAAAAAGAATCAGAATGCTTTTTATCATAAGTAACAAATTCTGGATAATTCATTTAAAGTTAAAATAATGTTACAATTTTTTAATGTTGCTGCTATTCATAATAAATCTCTAGTAAGGAGTATAACTTTACGAATATAATAATGGTTGCTGAATATATAACGAATAAATGACTCACCAATCTTATGGTCCCTTTTGCAATTCACCGAATTCGACGATAAATTCAAAGATTCTAGAAACTACTAGAATCATGATGATATTTTCATTAGGACTTGAATTTTCATAGTCTTTCTGGAAACTTCTTTTCACTATCACTGAAATTATAAATTGCTTGGAGACAAAGCTGCAGACAGACAGTTCAGCAGAATTGAAAAACGTGACTGGTCAAGTTAAATCTCTCACCTTCGAGTGTACAGTAAGAACTTGCGTTTTCAGAGTTATTACTGAGTGATTTTTACTTGTGATTTTATTTTTAATACAAATGCTGTTTTTGATATGCTTTTTCTACGTTTTGCTACTTTGAGTTCTTGCTTTCGTAAAGAATAAAGTGGCTTTATCCATTATTGAAACTGGTAAACCCTTTTCACCCGACACAAACCTTGGAATTTGATGAATTAAAAATTTAGTATGAATGTGTTTAAAAATAAATTGGATTTAAATCAGACAAATTTTATCAGATTCACATGCTCATGCAGTTTTATTTGAATCTTTACTTCCTATTAAATGATTATTTGAAATAAAAATAGGTTGTAAAAACAGTAAAATTAAGATTTTATTCTTAGAATAGAATTAATATCAATGCAATCTAGAATTTTTACACTTCTGCAATAATATTAAATATTAAGTGTTTGTATGTATTTTAATCATCAACATCTATTAATAAGCATGTGAAGTATCTATATAAGCGACAATGGTTTTATGTTTTTCTATTAGTTCTTCGTTATCATTTTGAAGGTTTTCCAATTAATATTATTGAGTTGTTCTTACAAAGACCCCAATAATAGAACGCTCCCAACTGCGTTTCCAACATTCATTGCTCATTTTTTTTAATCATAATTTGAAGGAATCCGCTTTATAAGACCACCAGGAATTTCAGAAACTTATGGTAAAGCTGTTTCTTCATATCCCAATTGTCGGTTTTGGTTTCAGTTATTTAAGAGAGTTGATTTTGATGTCAATGACAAAGAACAGGCTGGTAAACCATAAAAAATTCGAAGACAAATAATTGCAAGATTTATTGAACAAAAACAGAAAAAAAGTTGTAGAAAAGGATTTAAATTATTTTGATCTATGTTTATTGTACCAATTTTTCCCTATAAATGCCATTTTAAAATGAAAAAAAAAATGACCAAAATGCATGCAAACGCCTAATATATATATTTTAGGTGGGTTCACACGAGGCTAACTATTGCGTGCAAGCGTTGCCTCTCTACTGTTGTCCCTGTATTGTCCTCGTATGAACAGTTAAGACAATGGCCAACGGTTATTCCGACGGGAGATCAATTTGCTATTGTTCCATTGTGGTCACGTGATTTTCCGGATGTAGGCGTGATCTTCTATTGCGCGCAATAGTTAGCATCGATTGAATCCACCTTTACTCTTAGAAATCTAGCGTATTAAAGAAGGATATTTCCTTTACGTGATTATTCAGAATATGTATAAAAAACTAAATATAAATGATATTGTGTAACGTATGTCAGCATGCGACGCTGATGCTCAAGAATGAAAGTCCGTGAAGACTCAATATTTCATTAATTTATAATACAATAAAATTGTTTATCGAAAGATTACAACTTTTTAGTAAAATGTAGATTACCTATAAACATCCTCAGTGTTTAAATTTTTAATAAACAGATTTGCTGCATTTTACGCTATTATAAATGATATGAACCTATTAAATATGATGTGAAAGTATTAAATATGATATAAATGTATGAAATATTATATGAACATATTAAATATGTTTTTCCAATATAAAATTATATTAAACGTTGAAGTGATTATTGCTGTTTCACCAAATCCCTGAAATTCACCACTGTCTCTATCTGCCGACTCACTACTACACGACTGGCTACTCCACACACGACACGATGCTGCTTCTACATCAGAATTCTATTCATCAAATTCTTGAGCACCACATAACGCTTGTGCTATGACTGATATGCAAATGGGATTCTAAAGACTCACTTGATACTGAACCATTTCACCGTTGCATGCCATGTAAGTGAATATGTATGTTGAGTAAAAAAGATGAAGATTTATTGGTGAAACTGCTTTGCATGAATCAGGAATTAACGACTGCTCCACTGAGTAAATTCCCTCTTCAGAAAAATATGAAGACTGAAAAAGGGCCTTTAATTGTAGCAGACTTCATAAAGCCTGTTCAGTGTTTGGGGGAAATTGGATCCTTGGAGGACCGTGTAAGGTCTGGACGACTAAGTCTAAAGCAGACACGTTCAGCTCATGTTGCTGGCCAGATGGAAACTATGGAGTTAGAATCCGATGTAGTGCACGAGAAGTCAGCAGAAGCCAAATTTCCATGCCATTCTCGGTCTTCCGATCTGACTCCAGCAGGCAATGGGGAAATTTAGAGTGAGTCCCAGATATACCAAAGCCGTCCATCCCATCTAATGGAATTGAAAGAGGCCATATACCGAGCGCTGTCATGCATACAGTCGGATATGCTACACTCTCCAGCTTGCTGGATTTGTAGCATGTCTGCTGGGCATGTGGAATGCATATTGTTATAATAAATGGGTTGGTAGCATTATTATTATTATTTGCTTGTCTTTTATTTCACTTATTTACAAAACTCCATTGATCGACTGTTTTTTATTTTCTTATCTTTAAAAAATCATGTGATTCATCGATTCTAAAACTGTAAACCGTTTTTTAATTTGCTTAATTTTCTAATCATTACAAATTTTTAAAGTTTTTACGGAATTTTTATCCACCCTATGTATTATATAATCTTTATTTAATAATCTGATTATGTTTTACTATAAAGTGGGAAATAATTCTTCTTTAGAGAATAAATAAAACAAATAATTCAGTAGGTATTTATTTAAATGTTTCTCTCTTCTTTCTCAGATTGAAACTCCTTTCTGCCAGTAGATATCCCATCAGTCCGAAACATCCGATTGTGAACATGATGCCCAGCTTGACTGACGTGCAGAAGAATCCGCCGTAGAGAAAGGGTAGCGCCCATCCGATGGAGGCGTACAAGTTGGAGCTGGAAAAGGCCGTTTCTTCCTCCCCTTCGAAGAAGACTCCATAGAGAGCTAAAAGGAAGAAGATAAAAAAAAATAACTAATATAATATATTTGTAAAAATTATTCAATTATATAAAAGAACCAGCTGTCAATTAATTTTCATAATGTTTGCTTCAATCTAAGGGATCAAAAGTATCCGGATACTTAGGGATTCATATATTTTTTTAGATTTTTCTAGAATGGCTGGGTGAATTGCCATTGAACTTCGATCATGTAAAAACAAAATCTTCCTCCTACATTTTATAGCGAATATTTTAATGTTCAGAGGAAGACTAGAAAAGTATGATGAAGATAAAGAGTGTATGTTTTGACTTTTCATATCAAGTTCAATGGATTAGCAACATGTATCAATGGACCAACTCTATAAAGAGGTAAAAGGAAGGAAAAAAGAACTATTATAAATATATTTGTAAAAAATATTCAATTGTGTAAGAGTGCCAATTATCATTCTACATTCTTCTTCATTGTAACAATCTAATCATTCTATGGTATAAGCATTATCTAAGTAGGGTATAAGTATTATCCCTCTCTAAGTATGCTTTATTGTCTATCTTTAAGTATGTAGGTCCGAAAATTAAAGCAAAATTGATGCCCCAATTTTAACAGCAAAGACACAAAAGGAAGCAACATTAATAACATCACCGAATAAAGCAAAAATATATACAAAACTATATAAAGGCTTTTTCTTAAATTTAAAAGCTTCACATTTGCTTTCATCACCCCTTTTTACATGGGGGCACATTCACACAACTCACAGACAGAACTCAGAATAACAACAACGCGCGGACCGGGACTCGATCGCGGACGCCCAGAACACAAGGCAGATACACCACCTCTAAGCCAGGTTGTCTGAAAATTAAATCTTTCTTGGGATTAAGTATTTTTAATTTCTCCAACGATTCAAGAATGATACAGCATAAAGAACTTCATACTCACCTTTCGTTTGAGAATGGAATATTCCACCAATAAAACCAAAAACTGCACAGGCCAAGTAGAGAAGAATTGATTGTTGTGCGTCAGGTGCCCACAAGTAAAGCAAGACTAGACTCACTATGCTGATAAATTGACCGCTAAATAAAACAATTCTTTTTCCTAAGTGCCTGGCCAGCAGACCAGTAATAATGGAAGATAAAGAAGAAGCGACACCGTAAAACACAGATACCAATCCGATGTGTGAGGTATTCCAGGAACATGCAATATATGACTACAAATAGACAAAATCAGAGATAAATAAAAAGATAAAATAATGTTTCTTCTGTGAAAGATTTTTCAAGTTTTAATTACTCTTTCTAAAATAAATTATTCACTGGTTTAAAGAAAATGGAAATCATTCATTAGATGTATGCAGTACACACCCGAATATCCGACCTAATGTGGTGGAAAGGCAGGACAGATAACACAAATGCCGGATAGACAAGAACTCTAATTCACTTCTTTGTTCTCACAAAACCAGAAAAATTAAGTTTTTGTACCAAAACTCACTATTTTAATACGTATTTTCTGACTTCTTAAACCTTCCATTTATCTTAATATGAGCACAGCAATGACACGGTGAATCATAGAAGCCGTTACTGGCACAATGCCGAGTTAAAATAGAAGGCTTTGTTCTTGTACTTTATATATGTCTATAACCGTATTGTATATTTCAAAAATTTATTACAAAAAAAGTAAGTTAGATGATATAAATAGGTCATATTTTAATATAATACCTGCAATACCCAATCTAAATGCTGGAATCATATGAAAAATATAAAAGTAAATCGGAGGTCTAATTTTTAAAAAATTGCTCAACCTGATTTTATTTTTCACTGATAAATGATTACATTGATATGAAATGGCAACCATTAAGATTAGAGTCAAAACATACAGTTTTTAGATTTTGAAAAGTCCTTAATAGATGATGATTTAATAGACACTTTGCCCTCCTCATTTAATTACGATAAAAGGAAGCTAAGCCGGATAGTCACAAACCGGATACTCAGAGGTATATACTGTATTTAAACTGGCGAGTTTGGTATTTTCAAATCCCACGAATACCCTCTAAAAAAAGTGTAATCCTCAAGAACGCTTTGCATGTCACTGGCAAACAATAAAAACGAAATATTAACTTTTGGCGAAAATTTGGCATTTGTCCTGAATTTATCGGGTCATCAATAGAGAGACTTTTGGTGATTAATGCCTGGCATACGGTTAGTCTTATATAAAGATCGAATTTATATTTAGACACGTTTTTCTCATCTTATTGATACAAAATGGCACCTATAATCACACAAATACTTATTATACAAAATTTGATGCGTTTAAATCATTGAATTTTTCAGTTTAACGCGTTTATCCGTTTCTGGTTTTGCAGATCCACAAACGGTCAATCCATTGTTGGATTTGGAATAAAACTTGATAGGTATCTACATTATAGATGTTAAATTTGTGTACTGGATTTTATATATATATTCTCTTTGTTTTGTAGTTATCATATAAATGTATATTAAAACTGTCGGGCAGATATACTTCCCCTGAAATAATGTTACTCAAAATTTGATAGAAATATACAAAATTGGTGCAAAGATGCATATTAATTTCCATCCGTCTATCTTACATCAGTTTTTGCTAATCTTTTTCACAGATAGAAGGACATTCTCCAAAAAAGCAGGTATAAAACGTGGAGATTCGTACAAATCTTGAGTTCTACTTTTTTGACGATTACTATGCTGTCTCTGTAATTCATATTCCAGTAATTAAGCAAATAAAGATAAAAACATGTTTTTTCTCTTGGAAAAACATTTTTCATAAATTGGTGTTTTTTAAATTGGTTTAATTTAATTTATTAGAATTGCATGTATAGATTTCGTGTAGACTGGGTTTACTTAGACAAAAAAAAATTTTCAGCAATACATAATTCTTTGAAAACAAAAATTCCTTTCGATATGACAAGAAATTTAATAATATTTTTTTAATATGCATAAATTTCAGTTAATATAAATATTCTATTTTTTCCGTCTCAAAGCAACTCAAATTTACTTCGATCTCATCATACTTTGTCTTAAAGCAACTTTTTTAATGTTTTAAAGTGTCCCAAAAGTTTCTTCCTCATCCCACAAAACGATCCGATTTAAAGAGGTTTGTCGCTGAAGACGGAACTGGGGATTTTATATAAAAATGTGCATAGAAAATGCACTTGACGTAAGAATAATAGGCTTTCAACTGTCGCAAAGCCGGGAGCACACCCCAAAAAGTTCTTTTGTCTGTTTAGTGGCATTGAAAAAGTTTACTCTTCTTCAAGCCCCATTCTCAAGGTGAAAAAATTTCTACGAAATGCTGTCATCAACTGGATCAAATAAAAGCCGGGAAAGCAAAAAATGGCCAGTTAATAAACCAATTGGACGCTGTTTTTCATCATAAGAATGCGAAACAACATATTGCATTACTTGTAAGAAAGAAGCTCTTACAGTTTGATTGGGACGTTTTACCGTATCCTATTTTCAGATTTCTCTCCTTCTGATTATTAGTTCCTTCTGCCCTTAAAATATTCTCTTGAAAGTAAGCGCTTTAAATCGATTAGAGAAATAAAAGCGCACCTCGAGGATTATTTCTCGTACAAAACTTAATAATTTTGGAAAGGAAGAATAAAAGGGTTCTGATATAACAAAATAAACAATATCTTTAACAGTAAATATTGTGTATTCATTTCATATCAAAATAGAAAAGAAACTTATGGGACTCCCTAATATGTTAATTCAAATCTAGATTTTCTAGTAAGAGCATTTCTTGAGCTCTAAATAAATTCAATATCAAATTTATGACAAAACATAACATAACGCCATCCTGTGCCCCGTTGCCTATAACACTAAGTTATGTAACCAGTTGGAAGGGCACAGAATGGAATTAAAGGGGGGGGAGGAAGAAATAAATAAAAACAATAAAGAAAGAAGGGGACGACAAACCATCCAGGTATCTCCAGAGAGAATCCCATTGATGTCCAATCTTACCCGAATGTATTCAATTTTTGATGAAGTAATAACTAGATGGGGGGAACAGTAATGCTTAAACAAATGCTGACTATGGGTTAAACATACAGAGAAATGAGAATACTAACTAAAAAGAAAAGATTGATAAATTACATTGAGAACATCTGTGTGACATATAAACAATCACTGTAAGGGAAATATAGATTCATTAAATTAAATTACATGTGTTATATCATACCTTCGTGAAATCTGCGATATAAAAGGCTTGAAACATGTTGGAATAAATGGTAAACGGTATTATGAGAAATTGTTCTTTATTTCTGAGGAATTTAATGGTGGCAAATATATGATTCCAGGATAGAGTCACTCGTCTTTTAGATTTTTCCATGTGATCCACAAGTAGCCAAATTAGTAGTACAGCCAGGATTCCACAAGCAAAGCACACGCCTGTGTAATATTTTCTGACATTCCCAGGGACTTCATCTATTTTAGTATCGACACACACTTGGTCAGCATTACAAAAATCAGCTCCGCAAGAACAATTTGAAATTTTATCATGGCCATCCACACGTCCTGAGGCAAGCACATAAAAACTGATCAAATTACTCCATACTTGTGCAAAACAAAATACGAAACCATGCAAGCCGAAGAACAAAGAATTCACAGAACTAAGGGATGTAGACTTTTGATTCTGACTATTTTGAATATTCCTTACTCTTTGGAACTCAAAAATATCTGGTTCTTTTTCCTTAATGGATTGGATGGTGGCAGACGATTTATGATTATTTATTCTTTTGGAATTTAGGTTTTCAAAATCATGAGGATATTTTGTTGCTTCTTTCGATCCCCTTTCAGAAAATTGTCGATTTGTTTCTGTTTCACTTCCAAGTTCAGAGCATTTGTATGATGATAGATATATAGTTGGAGAAATTTCTAGAGAATTCACACAATTTTCCTCAAAGTTTCCGCCATCTGCTTTTTACACGAAGTCTTTTCCAGATAATTCTTTTGCTCCTTCTTTGTTAGATATCACAACATTTGAAACAGAATTAGTGGAGTTGTCTGTAAGATCTCTGTAAAGAACTGAGCATTCATTGAAATATGTACATTGAGCTCCCCAAAGCAAGGTATATCCGATACCAATCATGACTGCTGATGGTACCAGAGTAATCCATGAAGGATAAAAATTGGCTGCAATGTAAGGTAAATATAAAATCATACCCACTAGTTGGGCATTCTTAGTGCCAAGTTTTCTGACCAGGTAACTTGAAAATAATAATGACGATATTCCATTAGAAAGGTACAGTACAGCTTGAGCAACAGTGCCTTCCTCTTTATTCATTGTCGTTTGCAGCATGCCTAAACCACTGTAAGTGGTGAACAACAAAAGAAATGCGATAGATATTACAGTCAAATTCTTAATGATTCTTAACTTGCTGAAGTTTGCGTTTTGATGAGGGTGTTCCATTCTTGGATAATTGGGTAATGAAGACGTTCAAGTGTTTCTCAGAATTTCTTTCAGAATAAGATAAAACTGGGAATGTGCCTGTAAATAAGAAAAAAAAAACATTTTTAAACATCTGATGTGAAAATAAAGTAACAGCGAATTGTGTCGCAATAAGTAATTAAAATTCCTTCATTGACTGATTCATTAATCTTAGTGATTGTAAAATAAGCAAAAAACAGTTTCAAGAAAATTTTTACATAATCCAGGAATGAGATGGACAAGATGGGCTGTTTAATCTGTTGGTTTATTTCTCAGTTCACATTTCTCTGACCAGTGATACATTATATTATTTATTTCATTAAAGAGCAGTATTTATCTCAATAATAAATGGGCCAAGGTGGCCTGGTGGTAAGGTCTCAACTTGTAACCAGTAGGGTTTCAGGTTCGAGTCCTGAATCCATCGAAAAACCATCGTGTAATGGGATCTGTTTCACATTAAATCCATGAGGTCAAACATCTTCGCCCTGATTTGGTGCTGTGTAGAGAAGGGGGGCCAGAACAGGTGTCGTCCCCGTCATCTGACTGCGTAGTTCCATCCCAAAATAGCCCTAGTGTTGCTTTAAAAACGGGACGTTAATATAACCAAATCAAACCAAACCTCAATAATAAGTATTGTTAAGAATCTGCAATGTTTCTTTCCCGCAAAGTTGGTTCTAACTTAGGAAAGACCATTTCATGATCCACTCTTTTGGTTGCTGATCGGACTCCCGGGCACGGCGACGAGTTTGGCGACTTTGGCTACAAAATAGATGATACTATAATCTTTGGGTATTTTGTGGACAGAAACAATAAAAGATGAGATATACCTAAATGTTCAAGAGCTTTCTCTGCCATGCTTCGGAAATTATAAAAAGCTGGCAGTCCAAACCGAAGACAATAATAATTGCAACTTATAAATACAAAAATTTCGTTTAGTTTAGTTAAATTAACATCTGATTTTTAAAACAATTTTGTTGGACTATTATGTGATAAACTCAAAATTTTCAGTTACAATCATATTAAGGGAACCACAAATGAGCTGACACCCTTTCTTCAAGCTTCTGCTCAACACCAGAAAAAGAGTATTTGACTTCAATGTCTCTAAGTGAAGCGAATGACAAAACAAAGGTCGTCAATGTGAACAAAACGCAAACAAAGTCGCCAAGTGTAACTACTTGAAATTTGAAGTAATTTTCCATTTTTGGCGATTTTTTCGTTGAGCCCGTAATAGAAAAGTGCCCTTCAATAAATTTGAGATGTACCATTCGGTCGAGATCTTGCCTATGGTCGAGATCTTACCATCAGGCCAATACGGACCACAGTAAAGACCAAGTTTTGAATGCAAACAAAGAAAGAACCGAAAATGTGATATCATGGGACTTTACATTCAATATGCAACATCATATACACAATCAATAGAAAAAATGCAACATCTTTAATGAAACATGACTTTAACCGCTTGCCTGATTATCCTGAGTCATCTCGAGTTCGTATATATTGCAGTTAATTATTATACCGAGAAAACTCGTTCGAAAACTCGTGCCACTCCAATTTGTCTTATCATCGTTTTACTCTGCCTGGAAAAAATGAAAAGAAATATTCAGCTTTGATTGGCAGTTTGCCAAGTTTTGTTGGTTTCGTGTGTTCCTTCGTGTATTTCATATACACGAAAGTATAAATTCTTGCCAGACATAATTATTATGATTTCCAAATTTGCCTTTTAATTTTTTGTTCTCCTTTTAGATTTGATAAAAAGGTGTTGCTTATTATTCCGAATCCCCTCTCCAACTATTCTAAAGCTCTCGGGTCAAAAGATTTTAGAAAAGACAAATTTTTAGTTCAATAGCACAATCATTTATAAATTTATAATGAAGAATAAATATAAAGGAAAAACACAGGGTAATAGTGAAATTAATATCTATCACACTATGATGCTTAAATATACCTTAGTGGAGATAAACATGAACATAAAATCATGTATTAGAGTTGAAATTTAACACAAACAATATCCCTATAGGATCAAGTGATCATTTAAAATGGCTATTTTGTAATAAATATAACACTTTGTCGTTCGATTGTATCCTTTTGTTTTATGTTATAATTTCGGTGGTTTGTTACAGAGAGAATACAGGAATCGTATAATTTGTCACAATTTGTTGTAATGTTTCCCAAAATCTTCAGCTTTTGAGAAAGAAATACGAACTGATAAACGTAGATCAATTACCTGCTTGGGATTTTAAAATCTGAGAAAAATTTGTTTTGTATTTCTCGGAAGACCTGGGACCAACTTTTCTAAACAACAGAGATAGAATGAAATTCAATAATTTTCACTCTCTGTACTTTTTTAAAAGCATCACTCTCCAGTTGTATATTCTTTCAGCCATTAGAAGTTACTTGAGATTTGACCACAACTATTGGATCCCATTCAGAGAAAAAAAATTATAACTACTATACTACTAAAAATAAAAATGAATGTGTTTGTGTGATGGTGTTCTTCAGGCCAAAGCCTTTCATCCAGAATTATTTTATTTGACTCATATTCTTTGGATAAAAATGTTCAGAGTTCAGTAAAGAGTTCAGAATTTCTTTTTCAGTTTTAATTAGAATATCAAATAACTAAAATTTAAGCAGGTATTTGCTGTTTTCCCGAGGTAACTTTCTAAAATGTTATAGCCGAAAATTACCATTTAACCTTTTCTAAAATTTGAAAAGATGATCTTTTTAATGATACCAGATTAATTACGGTAAAATTCTTTATTCGAGATTTAATTATTTTTTAAAGATATTTTAAATTACTTTTAAGAATATTTATCGTAAGATTTAGAAAAAAGGTATATTATTTTCAGTGTTACAATTGTTATTTCATCAAGATTTTTTTTTCTTCTGTTTCTGATTCTGTATACATAAGACTTAAATTCTTATGGACTCTGTTTCCAATAAAAGGTGAATAGTTTCATTAAAAAATATTTTTATATTAATTGCGGTTTAATCATCTGCACTTTAATTTAGTAATGAAATTTTGCGGAAGCTGACTGATAATTAATAATACATATAGTTACGAGAGAGACCTTAAGCTCGTAATGATACATTACGAGCTTAAGGTCTTTATAAATGCATGAATGAATTATGTGACTATCAAAATTTGAACCTTAAAAATATTTTGATGAAGTAACTATTAAAAGGCAAGTTACATAAAGTATTTAATTGTCAATGACAAGTCACAAAAAGTATTTGATTGAAAATGACGTTACATAAAGTATTCAATTGATAATTTTAAATAGCAGTAGGATCGGCGAACCAGCTGGTCACCAAAATCGACTAGTTACTAAAAATCATTAAACTATTGTTTTTTACTACATATTTAGAAAGACATATTCATGATTAAATAGACACCTGAGCAAGAATAATAATAATAAATTGTATTTTATCAATCCTTGTGTAGTAAATTTTTTTTAATTTATTAAAATAAATAGATATGGTTTGAAAATAACACTAATATCGATGAAAACTAATGTTTCTGCGGGGCAAAATTTGTTTTTATTGTGCAATAATATACAATGAAGTCCTTAAATTAAAATTTATTATTATATTAATTATATAATTTTAATATTTAAAATAATTTTTTATTTAAAAATCTATTTAAAGTGTTGAAAAAAAAATTAATCAATATAAACTTTCCCAGAAATAACTACATGCTTAATTTGGAAGTTCTTAGGTCGAAATTCTATAGCAGGCTTTACAAGCTTTTCTAAACCTGCAACTTACTGATAGTATGTCAATATGTAAATAACTTTTGTGGTGGAATGTAGATGATTATGATCTGCGCAAGAAGCAACAGAACTTCTTTAATAATCACATTCACACACTGACAAGACAACAAAGACAAGACATTTACGCGCGCAGCTTAACAGTCCAGTATCAATCTCATTCTAATTACACTCGCAATGCGCAATGCATTATGGGATGGCATATAGGATAACCTTATCAGGCATCGCAATCTAGTATCCAAAAGAGAAGACGATGTAATGACAACAATTTATATTAAAAATTGCTGGTACCCGGCGCATTGCTGCCGTGGAACAAATAATCTTGTAAACATTGTTTGAAATTTGAAATAGTTATCTTGTTCAATACAGAATGATAGAAAGAAGGATATTTATTTTCTTATCGGCAATGATCACATTTATTGAAATTGAAGGATATATAAAGGAGAAGCATAAATAATATTTATTCTATTTTTATTATCATATTCAACAAACAAATATTCATTATTATGTATTATAGCTGTGTATTCTCTTAGAATTGTAAAACTTGGTATTCTTTTAGAATTGTAAAACTTGTAATTCTTTTAGAATTGTAAAACCTGGTATTCTTTCAGAATGATAATGAAAGAATCTATTTACTGTATCTCGTGATTCGTTTAATATTTGTTTCGAACTTTTAAAATTGGTTAAAGGCAGGATATATGTTTATACCATCAAATCTTTAATATTGTAGTAAAGATACTTTTTTGAAAACTAAGATGGTGCAAAATTATTTGTACTTTAATATTTTTGGAAGTTAGGGCAAAAAAACGCAAAAATTTTATTAAATGTTTAGTTCAAATTTCAAATCTATAGGATTGGTTCTCCTAAAACTTTCTCGCGCACTCTCTAATAAAATTATTACCTCAGAGAAAGACTTACAATAGCTATTAAATATTAACGTGTAGGTTGAATTTAGTAACTTTAATGAATCTGTTGTGTCACCTTGGCTTGTTATTTTGGGGTTAATCCATGGTTGATAGATGCGATAAACAGATCTGAAAATATTTTTATAGTTTAGATTATTGTATTATGCCTTTAACCCTCATGTAAGTGCAGGTACTAAGTAGTTGAAATTTTATCGGAATCGGATGAGCGGGACGGCAGCGCATAAGAGACAGACAGACAAACACTCTTTTTTATTTATATTGATAATTTTTCAAAGACAAATACTAATAATCTGATTTCAACAATAATCAATGATCTGCTTATGATTAAAATAAACATTGGTTATTTTGGCTAGAATTCTTTATTCATTGTACAGGTCAATTCAAAATAAATGTAATGATTACAAACGGTTATAATTATTGAATGAAAAAGAATTAATCAATATGATTGACACATAATGTAGATGGAACTTCAAAATTTTATGTACATGCGTCATAAGTGCTGTATGTGACCTCTCTTGTTCACATGGACAATATCTAGGCGCTAGTCCATTTCATACCAAACATTCTGTTGCATCTCTGCAGTCACCGATACAAATGCATTACAAACGTATACTTAGAGTTCAATTGTTTTTAGTAAGGAAAATTTTGGAGTTACGTCTAAATTCTGTGTAAATCTTATCGATTCTTGATCTCCTTTAAATAGTTATAGCTGTTTGTAGTAGCTATATTCAATTTGAATCACCCTCTATATTTCACAAACATTGAATACAATATACAAAGTTATTGTTTGAAAAAAAATCTGAAATCTTTAAAGACTTACATCAAACGCAGTGTTTCAAACTTTTCACTTTGTTTCAATTGCAACACCAGCGATGTCTAACTTTTATATGTAATTTAAGTCTACAGATTGTGAAAATTTTTTCCTAACTGCCACATAACTATCGTATCGAGTACTTTGAAATATAAACAAATACGATTCAATTCAGATTATTTATGCATTTGATTTTTTTTATTTGATTTTATTCAATTGGAAAATTATATCACATTTGCATTTTAGAAAATGAAAATATGAACAAGTCAAAAACTCTTCTAGAAAGTTGACTCTTTTTATTTAATTTATTATATATTCTTTTATCTTTAATTTATGATTACATTAATATAAATAAATTTGATTGTGACTATATAAGTGTATTCAACATCACCCTTAAACAGCTGAGTTGAATTCAATTAAATTTTGTTTCCGCGGATCATAGTCTTGATAACATTGATAGTCTAAAAATATCAAAATAAAAACTTTGCTATAAAAAATGAGATATATTTTTTTAGATGTAACTATTTTGAGACACATTTTTGAGATCTAACAATTTTGGGACATATTATTGAGTTGTAATTGTTTATAGATACATTTTTAAGTAGTGTAGACAACTATGAAATTGTAACCCAAATATAATGAAGGATAATCGTCTATCGGTCCATACGTTCAGAAACATGTAAACACAATAACACCAAATATATCATTACAAGATTTTGGAATAGTAGATTTTTTGAAGTTTAGATTTGTGTTGTTTATTATTATTATTATTATTCAATCGAATGGGAGAAAAATGCATCTAAAATACAAATTCAACTTCCTTTTTCTTTTAACCACATGCTAAGAATTAATCGCCATAGATTGCTTACAAATCAATTGCAAAGATCAATAAAAATGCTAAATTAACGTCGACGTAAACTAAATATTAAAATATTTCATAATTATTGTTTGCCAGTGTCACATAAGACGTTCTCTGAAATAACATCTTTTTTTAAATTTTGCGAGAAATTTATGGGGAGACCACTTCGGCTGATATTCTGTGTAATAAAAAAACTAAAAGTAGAAAGCTATTTTCATATTGGTAAGAAAAAGATAAATGATTGATATGATTAGACGATAAATAAGTGGTGATTCGAAGTGAACAGTGAATTGTACTTTTTTGCTTAATTTCTTTATTTACAAATATATATACACTTCTTTTTTCATTGAGTAGTTCATATATGGTACCAGGTAATCTCAAAACCCTGAAGGATATGATGTTAAAGATTGATAGTTTCATTCCAACTGTTTGAGAGTGTGCAGATGGGGAAAAAGAGCTATTTACTACCCCGAAAGGAATGTTAGTTTGACTGTTCGGTCCATGTAAGGTTGGACAATACTTATTCAGCAATCCTGTTGATACTGCTACGTTCAGTGGTGGCGGGGTGGTCGGTTGTATGCAAGAAGAAGAAGTAGTTAATATAATCCATGGCTGGTTGCAGTATTGCATTGCGGTAGGCTTTGTTAAGCCTTACAAACTGAAACTTTACAGCTTCTGCAGGTGGCTGGGGCCAGTGCGGGTCAACATTCAAACCAACCCTTGAAAGATCATAAGGGTGCTTAAATGGAGTGGCCTTAATGTTATGATTGCCAGGCGTTAAGCTACATTCGCATAAACATACCACCCGAACTTGCAGTGTCTTTCAAAAGTCACAAACGTGGCACACGGTACATACAGAAATATAATTAATCTTAAATTGAAAGTTAAATTAAATTAAGCAAATTCAAAATTCAGTATGAAAAAATATGCATATAAAATTCAAACATACATTAAAAATACAATGAAAATACTACAGAATAATTTAATTTAAATTACTAGTTATATAAGTATGCAAAACAGAATACAATATACACCCTGAAAGACTCTACCGGAAGGGAGGGTAAAGGGGTTGCCGTAATTTTAAGATTGCAAGGTTTGAGTTAAGCTCACATTCGCGTGAACAATAAGTTTAATATTTCATAAAAAAATTATATTCACATAAAGTTTCAAAAATTGATTAAAAATTAAGGAAAAATTGCATAGGAATGATATTGATGACACCGAAAGACAATATTAAAATCGTTTTAAATAATCTGTACAAGGATTGTTCACATGAATAGATACGAAACGACACTGGGGGTATCAACGGAAACTTTATTAAAATTATACACCATAGGCCTGAGCACAACGATCCCGCTGATTAACGAGCCGAAGGATTCCACGTTCCTGAAATTCCTGTGGCTGTGACGAGATACAGTCCTTCACAGCGTCCTTGATTTCGCTGTTGGAGTTGAAACGCTTTCCTTTCAGATGTTTTCTCAGGGAATCAAACACATAAAAATGGCAAAACGACATGCCGGGGCTGTAGGGCAGATGGTCGAGCTGCCCCCACTTCTACTTGGCTAGTTCGGCTTGTGTGACCTTGAAAACATTAGAACACGTGGGTTATTATGGAGCAAAACCACATACCCCGGAAGTAGCTCCTGTCTTTTGTTCTTGACGAACTTGCGTTGTCTTTAGAGGGTCTCATAGTACACATTTTGTAAGGGGCACTCTTTATATATATTTTGCACTCTTTATAAGAGTCCCTGCCATCTCTTGCGCATGAGTTCATCTTTTGTTCTTGATGAACTTGCGTGGCTTCGGAGTGTCTCATGGCACACATTTTGTAAGACGAACGCCATCCTGTACTGCCACATGCACTGCCACGTACAATTGTACGGCACTCTTTATAACACTCTCTGCTATCTCTTGCGCATGCGGGAGCCCACGCTTGCTCCAATCAACACTCCGATCCAATCGCATCCCAAGATGTCTCGCTACGTTCTTCATATGTTCGCGTCACAGGCAAATGAGCTAACGGCTACGTTTTTATGATTTTTCATATTTTTTTCATTTGAGCATCCCTTGTAAGATAATACCTGTGGATGTTATAAGTGTAGGGGGTTTAAAATCGTTTAATCTCTTTGCCACTCTCTTTAGACGCAAGATAGTAATTTTTTCAGAAATTATGAAAACCTTATCTATCATAAAGACTGACTTCCTAGTATGGATTCCTTCAGAATTTGATATTAATCTCCAAGTTTGGTTTAAAGATAGTAAACTTAGTTTCATTCGTCTTGTTCAAAAAGTTTTGGATTATTTTGTTCATTGACAAAAGGCATTGTTCTAACAATAGTTTTTCAGACTTCGTGAAGAGTAAAGCATGAAAATTGGTAAAAAGGCTCTAATTTTTTAAATAATTTGTTTGTGTGTGTGTGTACTTTGTATAAGATAAGATTAAAAAATAATAATTCCTGCATTTTAAATGAAAATACGGAGGCAAATCTATACTTATAATAAAGTTCAATCTATGTGAATGTGTTGACACTCCACAGGCCATATCGTTGGACCTACTTCTACCAAATTTGATACATATATACCTTGAAATACGGGAATGTGCACCTTGGATCCCTTTTTTTCGAATTTTTAATTGAATTTAAGAAATTAAGCGAAATTTCGATATTTTTCTGCTAACTTCCAAAAATATTATTGCATAAAGATGATTTTTACATCAAATTAAAGATTAAAAAATTAGCTTTCTAATGGTTTCAGTGTTTTAACATATTACTCGCGATTCTATTTTTAACAAATTTTTAAAGACATACTTTAACTATATTTTTCAACAATATATTTTGGACGAAACAATAAAATTTAATTTTCACGAGCACGTTACGAGCGAAAGGGAAAAAATTATCTTTTATTAATATGTTGCCATCAGATTGACAAAAACTCAAATCAAAATATAAATATTGCATAATTAATATAAATAATAAAATAAATATTGCATACAATAATTATTATAATTTGCAATAATAATTATTATTGCAAATTAAACATATTAAAATATAATTTTCAGCACGTGTCTGCATGAAATGAAATAAATATGAAATATATTTCTAAATGAAGAAAATAACTACATTATATGTAACATGAATCAATAAATGTTTGGAAAAATGAAGAATGTTTAGCTTTTAAATAAAAAAAGATATTCAATCAACTCGGTCTCTAAAACGGACTCATTTATAAACATTTGAAGATCACTATTCATCATTTGGAGATGATACTCCAATCAACTGAAGGCTGACTGACCTCAGAATGAAAATGTTGAATATTCCAAACATTTCTATTCAAAACTTCAGAACTCGATCAAATTTGTTCGCAGAAGATAGAAACCTAAATTTATTTATTTGAAAGTTGAAGTGTCGAGGGTATTTTGTAGATTATGATTCCTTATAAACTAAAAGATGTATGAAATTTAGATTTAATAATTCTTTTGATTATATTTATAGACCAAAATAAAATATTACTATTCACATCACTTAAATCCTTTTGAAAGTAAAACTAAAACCTGAATTTTATGATGAATCTAAGTAATTTTTGTTGAACAATTCTTGAAATATTACATAGATTATTGTAATTATTCAGTGGTACACATAATGATTCACTTTTTTAAAAAATGCTTGGTTTCGGTAAAAAAATGTTTGCAGTTTAATTATTTTTACTTCAATTTAAAGTTAAAATTTTGCAAGATCTGACAGATAATTAGAGAGACATATAGTACATTACGGGCTTAAGGCCTTTATAACTGCATGAGTGAATTATGTGACTATCAAAATTTGAGCCTTAAAAATATTTTGATGAACTGGCTATTAAAGGACAAATCACATAAAGTATTTAATTGACAATGACAGTATTTAATTGACATAAAATATTTAATTGACGTTACATAAAGTTTTTAACTGATAATTTTAAACGGCAGTAAGATTGGCCAACCAGCTGGTCGCCAAAGGCTGCCAGTATCAAATAAAGAAAAGATAAACGAATTTTAATAAAGGCACAGAGTAGGAAAAAAGAGGGAAAAAATAATTTCAAAAGTATTAAAAATATTGGGTGTAATCCCAATGGAACTCTTAAGAGAATGTATAAAAATCCAAAATAATTTAATTTGCTATGACTCTAAAAATCAAAATTAATAAATTTTATAATATTTAAAATATACATTTATTTATCAATGTACAATAAAATATAATTTCTTTGTTCATATCATCTGTTACCTTTTAATTTTTAGTTGATAATCATCATAAACAATACTGAAAAAATTTACATTAGTTTTAAATTTAGCACTAGATGGCGCCACGGTTAAAAATCAAAAGATTAATTACGAAATTTCGTCATTATAAAAACGAAACTAATGAAGTTGAATAAAAATATTTTTATATGATTATTGAACGAAGAATATAAATTGAAGCCCGCAATTTCTACTTTTGGAAGCACTGCAACAATGATTTCAATTAGCTTTATGGCCAATATCAAAATAATAATAATTATTATTTCTTCATTTCAACTGCTAAACTTTATTTATACATTGTGGTTGAGGGTACTTAGTCTCTCTCATTTCAAATTAAAATTGTGGTGGCTTTGGTAATGGTTTAAAATAAAAATTTGAAAAAACTGCTTGTAAATTCTGTTTGTTCCTTTTAAAGTTTTTAAAATTTACATTTTTCTTTTCAAATCCAAAATATCGTAAACCGCTTTTTTTTTACTTTTGTCGTAGCTCCTCTCTCTGAATCCAAAAACGGAATTTTTTTAATGTCTGACTCAATTATTCCATGATGACAATATTATTTCAAAACCTTCAGCTTAAAAATTTCTGGAAGCTGCTTGATTTTTATGCTGCCGACTGAGTAATTTGATGATAAGTTCAAAAGCCAGATAACAAGCTGGGCACACGAGTATACACTTATGTCTAGCGGTTATTTAACACGACTACGGACCCAATGATCCCGGGTTTGAACCTCAAGAGTGCATACATTTTTACTTTATCGTATACGAAGTATAGAGAATGAATGTAACTGTCTAAAAATTCAACCTCTAGACTGCTCATTTCGGACAATCCTGAGTCCTAAAAAATCTATTTTTTTTTTAGTTATGGTGGTCTGTCAAACTCAAAAACCCTTTATGGTAGGCAAACAAAATTTCATAATGGTTCTTTTACCAAATTTGTGGAATTCTATCAAATGCCAAGTAAAATCTGTTCGGTTTGAATCTGTCTGTCCAGTTTTTTATACAATTGAACTGTATAATTACAAAACGCAAAGGGCTATATAAAAAAAAATTTGGTACACATATTTAGCATCTAAAACAAAGATTTATATCAAATTTTGTATAAAATCTGTCAAGCGCTTGATCGTCTGTAGGTTCGCATTTTCTTATGAATGTAAATATGATAATTCATAAACTCAATGGCTCAATCAGTGATATTCGTTATGTTAAATTAAGTTCCTTCTAACAAGGTTGATGTGATTCGGTATTCAAAAATACATCCAAAACACGCATTCTCAAAATAGATTCAGTGAAAATGATCGATGCATTCCAAAGATATGTATTTTGTAAGTTATCACCAGATTTGTAATTTGTTACTATTTTGCATGGCGTTAGTGGACGCCATTCAAGGTAGTAACAAATTAACCATTTCCATCTGTTTTTATCTAAACACTTTTGAAAGGAATTTGAAAATATTCTAGTAGCACACAAACATTGTAAATATTGTATGACATTGATCAATGTTCGTAATATTGTTTAATATTGTGGAATACTGTTTAATATATAATATCGCACAATATTGTATAATATAATGCAACAGACTGTGCTACCTGCACAATGACTTAGATAAAAAAGGAATCTGCCTTTACCTTTCGGCTTGGGGACAAGATTTTTCCCCTGGGAGTGCATCAAACAAAAAGTGTTTATCCCACCTTTATTAATTATCATAGGCGAACTTATCCATGTCTGCAGCTTTTCAAAGCGTCAAACTAGATATGCTGAAAAAAATCTGGGATTAATTACCGTACACCCTCAATATTATTGTTCTCATCTTCGGATGTTCTCAGTGATAATTGAGTTAGATTTAACTCTTATTTCTATCTCAGAGGAACAACAAATATGTGATTCATTTTGCTTCCTTTCAACAATCCTGCAAAGTTGGGATATTTATATAACTCTCCAACCCACCCGAATGCTCACGGATGATAAACACTGAATGGCCGGACTGCCGCAACAGCAACACTGGTGGTAACTGTGATTGAGTTCTAAGGGCCATCACCACCCATAGTACAGCACTTTCCCAAGAAAAACGTCAAAGTCATAGATGGAAGGAACTAGATTCCCACCTTTGCATGTACCTTCCATGGTGGCGAGATCCAACCATCAATACCGAAAGCATTTCATTCTCATTCCAAGGTGCCCCCAATGGATGTAAAGTTGGGATGTTGATTTATGGTCACCCTCTACGGAGTTATCATGTCCAGGAATCTGAAAATAAAATCCTGAATGCTCATAACATTCGTGACTGCTGATTTGTGTGTTGATTAGTTTGGGCCACAGGGCGGATACATTATTGTTTAGAAAGACAAAAGTGTAGACATTTTATAGTGAGCTCCTAAAATATTTTCTGAAAATTGTTTAGAACAACACAAACTCATATCATAGCTGCAAAGTATTCTCATTACAAACATTGACTGAAAAATATTCCCTTGCGTCCCTTATAACCCTGGCTTCTCTGATTTTTATCTTCGCAATTCATTCTGATCAAAAGTTTTAAAATGATAATATTGTTAACAAGCTGTTACCGTCATTAATTACATAATTTTTCATTGTCGAAATGTATAAGATGATGCTCCTTAAGACAAGTGTCTGAATAATGACGGCAATTTTATCGAAATATAATCTAAAGTAAGTACTTCAGTAAGGAATATAGGCACTTTTTCTATCATATTTTTTGTCTATATGCCTATGGAATTTGATCTGACCTAGAAATAAATGAAAGAGCGGCGAAAGTTGTTAGGATTTGAGATAAAAGAATTCTTATTTCATAATGGCAATTTACATAAAATAAGTAAAATTTGAATTTTTCTTACTTGTTGATATAATGAATACTTATAACAAGATATTTAGGGTTAAAATTTTTCAACTTCTAGTTAAATAAATTTAAAATTTGCAGTTACGATTTCATTTTTTGAGATGTAGAATTACTATAGTTTTTTGGATCAAGAATTAAGGCTTTTTTGATATTCTCTCAGTTTCCGAGAGAAATACCACATCCTAAAGCTGCCAAGAAGACTTCTTTGCGAAAAATAGCTGCCAAGCCCGTACTTGCATTCACAATGTTTCAACACTGGCGTCGCCAGATCTTCCGTTTCAGTATCTACCTTGTCAGATTCTAATTGCTTCTGATATCGTCTTATCATACGAGTAGTGAAATAAGACCTTAACCAACTTTTACCAGTTACTGACACTTGCCAGTTATCGTCGAAACTCTTTGCCTTCATCTTCGACGCTGCTTCTTTGTAGACTTTCCTGGATTTCAAAATATTCATTTGAAGCCTCGATGTGGCCTCGTGGATATCATGGACAACGAGCCTGGTTCTACCTTCAGCATCAATCTCAGCCTCTACAGCCATAGTTCCTAAGTCTGCTTTAGCCAATTTTTGATAAGAGATTTCTTTTCTTCCTCCAAATGACCTCTTTGGATCGAGGAGGGTGAAAAACCCGCTCAGTCTTGGATCCTCCAATTTGTCTTCCTGTGGCAACTTCCTCTTTAATCTTTTTCTTCGTCCATCCTTCAAACAGAACTGAAGTGCCATTTCCTTGGGAACATCTCCAGTAGATTTTGTCGGTTTCTTTTCTAAAGCTAATTCTGGAAAAAATTGAACTGGTTGATGCAGTATTGGCGCCGATATAAAAAATGCAGATGAGTCCTTATGTTCCGGGTTTCTCTTCTCTGAATATGAACAAATGTCTTGATCATCGTCTTTCATGCCCTCGTCTATTTCAAAATCGTGCAGATTTTCAGCATGGTTATATTCTTCATGTTTATATTCTGCTTTTTTGCTGTTAGGTATTTCATAAAACACATTATTGAACTTTTCCTTTTCTTTTCCAACAGGATATTGTTGAAAATCCAACAAAGAAAACGACTCTTGTTCCTTGTGATCAGTTTCTCGATCTGACAACTCTTCGGATTTTGATTCCCTTGATTTCGGTCTTTGAGGGAGATCGCTTGTAGATTTGAATGTTTTTTCTACATCTGTAGAAGGCTCTTGTGCAGATATCTGAATAAAGCCTGGAGAAGAACGAAAAAATGGATCGTTCCTTTCATCCGTCTGGCAAATCTCTTCAAGTCTAGATAAAAATGCTTTGGCTAGATCTTTTTTATATGCATCTTCATTTGATCGTAAGGAAATAACGGAATCTGATTGTGACCTTGAAATATTACTGATATTCTGCCTTTCTTTTGAACCACTAATATCATCCCATAATTTTTTATTTTGTTCAACAGAATTATTTGATGATTTCTTATTTGAACTCGATGTGTTTGAATTTTTGCTGTTTTGATCGGTTCTCGTTTCTTTCATGTCGGAATTACAATCGTCACAGCAATTTCCATTTTGATGGAACATTTCTTGCTGAAAAGGGGAACAAGAACAATCACTCTTGTTTTGATTTGTTTGAGGCTCAAATTGATGATTTAGTTCCTTATCAAAGTCACCTTTTGGATCATATTTTCTGTGAACTTCGCAATCTTCTGGTTGTTTGCTTGATTCATACTGCCAGGCATCTTTGTTTTCGTCAAGATGTCTTTCAGTATCTGAATGTTTTTTCTCTAATGCTTCATTAATATAATTTTTCTCCATTCTATATGGTTCATTTTCAGATTCATTCATAAAATTCTTCCAGGATTCCAAGATATTTTGAAAATCGTCGTATCCTATATTATTTTCCTTAGGTATGGATAACCTATCGGCTATCTCAGATGGTAAATGATTACAATTATTAATGTTTACGGAATATAATAGACGCCTGGCTGCATTTATAACATCACAAACATATTCGAACATTGCTGATGTCAAAACAGAATTATTTGTATTCATAAGCTCTTCAAAATCAGTTTGAGACGATGCTGTACCAAAAGTTTTATGTCTCATCTTTTGCTTATCTGTTTCAGTTTCACAAACTTCATCCAGGACTGCAGGAAAAGAATCTGGAACTTTTAACAGATGTGAAATTAAATGAGAATTATCTTTTTGTTCTCTTTTACTTTGCTTTTTTGATTCCAAATCATTAAACAGTTGGTTCATTACTTCAAGGCATTTGGGTAAAAGTTGCGAGAATTCAACAATCTGCTTCACAACCTCATCTTTGCTGGAGAACTGTGCATCTATAAAAGTCTTTGCTTTATCTGAAGTTTTAATCGTCCGTAATTTCATTTTATTTTTATGTTGCTCCGATGGATGATTGTTCCGTTTTTCTAACTCATCTTCTTGCTGCTTTCTACTATATATTTTCTTTCTCCTTTTCTGCTGGTGAACTTTGGGATGATTTGGAGGAACAGGTTGAAAATATTTCTGAACAAGGTCTTGATTGTTATCTGTGTTGCTTGCTTTGTCAAAGTTATTGCTGTCATTATTATTTGAAAGCTTCAAATTATCCTTCCTATCTCTATTGTTATCCGTTATTTTTTCTTGCTTACGACCCTTTAAAAACTTCTCTAGATCTATTATAATTTTTTTCTTCTTTTGTGCCTTGGAATCATTATATGAGGATCCATTGTAATTTTCTTGTCGTTCATTCTCATATATCTTCTCAGCTTTTTTCCTCTCTCTTTTCAGAAACTTTTGGTCCACCAAAAAGGCATTTGTATGTTCATCAGGATCATTACCCTGGTTTGTAAATCGATCAATTCCCCCCTTTTCCTGAAATGCATCAGGCTGTTTGAGTAAATTTCTATCCTCTTGTTGTTCTTTAGTAGGATTGTTCAAATGGTGTATGACTTGCATCTCTTTATTCAGTAAATTTTCCATGTTTTCCTCAAATGAAGAATCCGGTGATGAAAGTTCAGGATGTAATATCAAAACACTGTCGAAGCTGAAGTCTGGTAAAAACTGTCTTTTCCCTGGACTGTTTGGTACATCACGTTGGAAAGTAACTGTTTTTTTATCATTCGTCTTTGGTTTACCTAAAATAGAATTAGATTTTAAGTGTTAAGATGTGCAATATGAACTTTAAAATAAATTTAACAAAAACAACTTTATAAGAGCATTAGGAAGTATAATCTTTTTATTTTAGTTATTTCTTATTTTATAATATTTAATTTATAATTCATTTTTGTACAAATTGATTAAGCTTATTGTTATTTTTTTCCGAAATTCATTGTCAGGTATTGGTACTTATACGGATCAAATTTAATAACATGATTTGATTAAATAATACTTTAATTCTGAAAAATGAATTTATCCAAAATACACAAATGCAGAAAAAGTCATAACTCTTGCTTATTACGCAATGAATTAAATGTTGATTACAAAATTCCATTTTGGTTAACAAAAAACAATTAAAATAAAGGCACATATAAAATGTAAATTTAAAAATGTTGCGTTATTGTTACATCAGTATGTTGATTGAGAGTATAAGCAGAATATGAAAACGTGAAACTGCAGGAAAAAACGAAAAAAGTGCAAAATAAGAAAGGAACTTAAATTCATAAATTGAAAGAGGAAATTATAAATTTTTACTTTTGAAGTTATATAAAGTACTCTGCTAAAATTTGCTTCCAGAAATTGTTGTCAATGTGGTAACCTAAACCCTGGAAAAAATTCCGTTGGAAACTTTTTGAGTTATCTTTCTATTGTTATTGTTGTTGAACTGTCATACGAATTTCAAGATAACTGAAAATTACAAAGGATTTTTGAATTAAAAATTTATTTGAATTTGAATCCAATTTTCTTTTAATAAGATTATTTTGAATAAGAGCATTTTAGCACTATTGTTAAACAAATTCCTAAAAGATTTACTTTTAACAAATTGTTAATGAATAAAATTATGAATTTTTATTTTAGTAAAGCTTTTCTACTCTGACGCTTCTTAGAACTGTTTGTTTTCATTTCACATTCTTTATTTTAATGGAATTCTTAGATAATTTATGATCTTTTGAATCTCTTCGTATTTGGTTATGTCATTGATTGTTGAAAATAAAAATATATATAAAGAACGAAATTCTAAGAATGGGAGGTTGTTTGGAATAGTGCCGCTAGTCGTTAAGTTATTGATGCTAGATATTTATTTTTTCTTCTTATAGCTTTATAGCTCTTACTTTTGTTTTAGGAAAGCTAGGTTCTCAATCCCAAATTTTTTTAACCAAAGATTTTTGCCTGATGCTTATTTCATAAGAAGCGTGCTTAATTATCTACCAATTTTCTCTTTCTAAAACAAAACAAAAAAAATGTTTCAGCCTTTAATAGCCTTGACCATGCCTCATACAGTCATAGATATTTTGTTACCAGATTTCTAAGCTGCAATTTCATCATTGAAAAACATTATAATTCGATATTAATATACAAACAACCTCAAGTACACAATGTATTATTGATTGAATCAATAAGACAAAACGTTTCTAAAGCTGAAAGTATCATTTCATTAGATAATTAAAAAACATTTCAAGTATTAAATTGTTTAAATTCTAGTCGATACTTACATAACCACATAAGGCCACACAAGATGGTATAATTCTCCATTATGAAGACCGACGCAGTCTGATAGAGAAAATTCGTGCTTTTAGAATTCAAAAGAACAAGATAATCACTACCCATTAAGGCTCAAACAGCAAATTTTGGAAGGTCCCAAGCAATTGAAATTCAAAATTGTAAATATTAAGATTATCTTGTAAGATTGAAGATTGTTACTTTCTTAATTACGACTATTTCATTATACTGTTTATCCTAGTAATTATTTTGAATTTTGGAATAAAAACTTAGGTATGATTTAACATATGAAGGGAAACACTGAAGTAAATTTTAAAGTAAAAGTGTTGATCAAAAACCATCTTCACGTTTCTATCTTCATTCGATACTATTCAGGTTCAAAGCTTCGTGATTATTCGCTGTGGTCAGTTGACGACAGTAGCATCTAAATTATTCCTCATTTAATATAAACTTAAGATATCTCCATGCATTAAATCAATTTACCTCCTTGGCAGGCTTTATTTTACCACAATTTACCTCACTGCAGTGCATTAATTTACCTAAATTTATCTCCTTATGTATTAGTTTAGTTTAGTTTGTTTTTGTGACTCAAGGACCAGATCTGATCATACTGCGCCAAACATTTGTTAAACATGGCTTTCGTATTAAAATTTAAAACATTTTAAGAAAAAAACATACAATTAAATCTGATGTAAAATTTGAATATCTTTTAAAAAAGCAAAGATATTTGAATGAGGGTTATCCCCTAAAATGTCATTTAAGTTAAGAACAGTCCTTCCAAAATGAACTTGTCGTTGTGTACTAAAATATCGTCATTCACACAGAATATGTCTGACCGTTAAAATAGAATGGCATTTATTACAAAGTGGTGCATTATCAGAGTGCAAAAGATGTTTTAGGGTCAAATAGGTGTGGCCTATTCGAAGTCTCGTAATAATAACATCTTTCTTTCTAGTCACAATTTTATTTTTGAAACCTTTGACAGATGGCTGTATCTGAAACAGTTTATTCGTATACAGATTTTCCCACATAGATTGCCAGAATTTATTTTGAATTATTTTTATTACTTGTAATGCGTTGGATAAGGAAACAAAATTTTCATGCATTAATTTACCTCATTTTCACTCACGGATTAATTTACCTCACAGGAATATTTTTTGTGAATCTGATATATTAGTCCGTTAAACCCTAAGTATTTTTACATAAATGAATGCACGAAAATTCAAAAATACATATATAAAAATATATAAAAAAGTCGCACAATTCCAACATAAATAAGTTGTCATACTTATTGAAACTCCTTAAGAAACTACGTTTCGGAGTTTACAAAAAAAAAATTGCAGTTCTCAAATCATGCAAAACTAGCAAAAAACATGTATATTTACAATTGAAAAAACATGGTTAATATTCTGAAAAATTAAAGTACAATGATAAAATAAGGTGAAATAAAAAATAAAAATACCGTGTCTCTCTTTAAGTTTGTTCTCGAAATATTGAGCTGAGAATTCATAAATATCAAGTAATCCTTTAGGATTGGCCTCCAGAAGCTTTCTTAAGTATGACATATACAAGTCAACAAAATCAGGTAAAAAAAGTTTGTTCTCCTCAGTCATTTCTAAATCCTGTGTGAAAAAGAAATAAAAAAAAAATTAGTTAAATTTAAGTAAATTGAAGCATATGGTACGATTCCATCGCCAACTTCGCAAAATTATAGCTAATTAATCATAAAATCGCCAACCAATAGAGCTTATCCGTGGTGATAGCGATATCAACAAATTAAAATTTTTAAAAGGGATTACAAAATGAGTGATCACCTTATTTTAATTCAATATTGAATGATACCTTACCAGGCACATTATCTTAAATATTTCCTTTTTAGGTACTACTTTGCGACTAACCGGGAGTAAATAAGTAGTCGCCAAATAATGTAGACCTGAATAAAAAAAGTGTTAGCATTAGGTTTATGATAGTTGCCGCAAATTTTGGCTAAGTCTTTTTTTGTCGTTGTTGTTTGCTTATATCTAAATCATTTGGTGACTTTTCGCTTGCTCCTGTGAAGCTAAAAAATACAATTTTTATTTTTAATTGCACAGAAAATAATCTTTAGAGTAGCTTAAATAACAGTGATTATATAGTCCAAGAAAATATTACAATTTAAAATACATTATCATTGCCCTTTTACTTATAAATATTAATTTTAGCTTCATCGTATCTAAAAATTAGTTAAAAGATTAATGTCTAGATTCTCGAAAAGCACGTTAAAATCTAGTCAACCTCTAAACATTTGTCGAAATTCCGTTATTTTGGAGGGATATAAAACAGGATAAATTCGGCTTTTAGGGTTGAAATAAAATATTCCACAACAATTCACTTCATTTGGCAAAAATACATACAAAAAATTCAACTTTGGAGAAAGGACATCAATTTTAAGTCAAGTAGAAATTTTATCAAGTTTGAATGTTAAAAAAATCTGAAAATAAAACACTTTACTCCTCTATACTATGATTTAATAATTTCAGTTAAAATTTTAATGATTTTAAAAAACGTACTTATTTCTCAAATCTATATTACGATTATTAAAATACACAGAATTAAAGTTCCATACAATCAAAGCAGAAAAAACTCTTTATATAGTTTAGTTTATAAATTGACTAGACCTTAGTCCGCGCCCGTAACAATTTGCCATGGACAGAAGTGCGCATGCTTAAGCTCCGAGCGTGCCAAGTTGTTCTGGATAAGGCGCTATCGAGCCAAAGGTAAATCTGCGTATGCTCCAAACGATAGCTCAGCTTTGTATAGATAATGCAACATATTAACAAATGATAGGAAATGTGTTTTGGGGATAAATAATTGTAAATGTCTTTGATTTTAAAGACAGTGTTATTGAATTAAATATAACGACAGATTATGACGTTTTTTTTATGAAAGTTAATGGGAATGTATGATAAATATGGTATGGTACAAATAAAGAATGCATAATAAATTTCTCTCCAGTGTCAACTAATTGATTGGTTTATTTATTATTATTGAATTAAATACATAAATTAATTTAAGCGCAACACATTGTATTTACAAATGTATCACAGAATACCAAATGCAATTAAATGTTATTTGTTTAGGTGGAGTTTTTGTAACAGGCAGACAAATATTTTTGGTTTTATATTATAATATAATAATAAAATTAATCGCAAATCAAAAAATTTCCTCCCGCAACTTTTCTTTTCGGAACAGAATTTTTTGAGTAACCCCTAAACGCTTCTACGTTTGGCTCGATATCTCCTTATTCAAAGCAACTTGGCGCTCTCAAAGTTTGAGCATGCGCAGTTTTGTCCATGGCAAATTGTTACGGGCGCGGACTAAGGTCTAGTTATAAATTGTGCCCACTAAATTAGATAGTTGCCAGTTGCTATTTCAAATAAGATATTATTGTAATTATCATTATAATTACACAAAAAATGATTTGCGTAATAAATATCCTGTTTCCAGTGAGGCCTAAATTCTAATGCTTTTTCATAATGACTAATTCGAAATGAGAAAATGAGACTAATTCGATCAATAATGCTACAAAAAAAATGTACGACCATCTGAAATTTACATCTTACTCTGTGATAGGATACCATGTCTTTTCTCCTCCCTCAAGAATTCTCGTGTCATGTCTACTTGTCTTTTATTTGATATTAGTTTTATTAACTGTAGCTTAATAATTGATTTTAACTGTAACGTAATGATTGGTTTTAACTGTAACGTAATAATTGATTTTAACTGTAACCTAATAACTGATTAGATTAGTTAACATGATACATGTTATTAACATGTAATAATATATAATATCTTTCATATTGACGCTCTAAGGTTGGACCATTCGATCTACAGCTACCAAATTTAGCATATGTATACTTTAGAGATAAAAAAAATGTGCATCTCAAAGCAGTTTTTAATTGTGAATTAAAATTATGTATTGCATGGTTAGTTAACATTACAACTAACCATTACATTACATATTAGGTAACATGTTTTGATTTGAATTTTGGTTTTTTGTCCTCTAAAAAAAAAACTCAATGAATGCAGGAAAACACCTGCTTATTTCATCTTCAACTTTCAGCTTATTTTAAAAGTCATTTGGGTTTTTTAAAGCTATTCTCTGCTCAATAAGCACTGTTCATAAATGCACTGATAGCGCAACCTTGTGATAATGCAACACATGAGCTTTAAACACCGATTTAACTTTATGTCCCTGTCTTAGAATCAATCTTATTGGAACAAAGATATTCCATCTAAATAAGAAATTTCTGAATGCTATACAATATCATAAATACTACAGGAACAATTGACATCTGTACTTGTAATAAAAATGTGCGTGTGTGCTTGTATATTGACACTTTACAGGTCATACCATTCGATTTAATACTACAAAATTTAGCATATGTATACTTTAGAGATTAAAAATGTGCATCTCAAAGCAATTTTTTAATTCTGAATTAATATTTTATTAAAAATGAAGCGAATGTTTGGCATTTCTTCGTTATAATTGTAAAAATATTACTGCACAAGATTGATTCTTACAACACATTAAAGTTCAAAAAATAATCCCTTCAATGATACTTTTGCTTTGAATCATAAACTAAATTTCTATTTTAATGATTTTTAAAAAACTAGTCATATTTTTCAACACTTTATTTCGCACAAAATAAAAATAAAATTTAAGCTGTACAAGCACGTTATGCTTGAATGCAAAAAAAAAAAAAAATTAATTTAAAAAATAAGTTAACGGTTATCTCAAATTAATAGATAAAAGTGTAATTTCCCACACACGTCCGTAAGAAATAAAATAAGCATGAAACAGGCTGTTTTCCAAATAGTAAATGAAATAAAAAGTTTTCTACGTCCCTTTACTATATTTATAATATTGATCCAATAAAACAGTTTTTTATGTAAATATGTTTTAATAAAGGCAAAATAAACACTATACTCAAGGCCCAACAGATAATTTATAAATAGAATAGCTTTATTTAGTAATAGACATACAACAAAAAGTTTAAAATGAAATAAATAATTTATTTTATATAGCTTGTTTCATCAAATGCTCTGATGAATAACAAATTTTAAATTTTTACATACATCCTCAGCCCTATGAATCATAGCAAAATATTTTTGAGATGTTAATATTTTAAATAAAAAGATTTGCATCTTAATTAATTAAATCAATTACTAAAGCTGACCAATTTATGAAAATATGAATATAACTATTTTGTGAAAACAGCGATTTTAGAACATTTCATCGACCATTTCAAAGAATATAGCCGATCATCATCAAGAGTTTCTCAAGAGTGATTGGCTCAAGGTTATAAAAATGTGGATTGTATTAAAACTGTAAGATTCAAAACTTAGTAATTGGTCAGAAGATATAAACGTTTTTTTATTTAGTCAAAAATTGGAGTGTGAAGAATATTTTGCAAAATATGATTTCTTGAAACCAAAGGATTGACTGAAATTTAAATTAATTTTTAAAGTATATTTATGGATCGAAAAAATAAAATATTAATATTGACATCATTTAAATATTTTTGATAACAAAACTAAAAACTGAATTTGATCATAAATCAGTGAAGTCGTTGTGGAATAATTCTTTGAGATATTATAAACAAGCTTGTACCCGGCACGTTTCTGTCTCAGAAAAAATAATTAAAAGCTTTCGGGTAAGCAACAGTTTTTTCGAGGTTTTCCATCTTCAACAGAAACAAATAAATTTCTTGAATAATTGACTCTTAATCATCCAACAAAGAACAGGATAGAATCGAATGAGTGGTAAGGCAGCGCATAAGAAACATACAGACAAACATTCATTACATAATATTAGTATGCTTATAACCATCCTTTAAGTGCAAGTAATAAGTATTCAACGGTTTATAGCGATCTGATAAGCGGTACGATGGCGCATAAGAGACATACAGACAAACATTCATTTTTATTTATATAGATTATGAAAATTATTTTGTGGCCCATAAAAAACTTCAAGGAAAAGACTTTATTTTCAGTACTCATTTTTTTTAAGAAGGGGCATGGTTGTTTTCATTAAAAAAATGTTTTATATTAATTTTAGCTCCATCATTTCTACTTTAGTTTTAAATTGAATTTTATAGAAGTTGATAGAAAATAAATGTAGTACAATGAACTGAACAGCTGAAGGCCGATGTAACAGTATAAGTTAATTATGTGACTGTCAAAGTTGGAAGCTAAAAAAATTTTTTGTTAGAAAGCCTATTATGACACTAAGTTACATAAAAAAAATTAACTGAAAATTTTAGTGCGCATTAATGTTGGTGAAATGGCTGATTCCCAAAGGCGACTAGATAGAAAATAAAAGAACAGTTAATAAAAAATAAAATAAAGTGAAAAAATTTTTAAATATACAAACATGCAGATAAATATAAAAAAAATTTGCTTTTGAAAATTTTTCCATTACAATTTTTTCTACTTGTCCAAAACGTTCCAAAATTATTAAGCTTAAGTTAATTATAAGAAGGTTTAATAAGAAATCCTCGCTGCACAGAGAACTTCCTTTATTTTTTGCTTAATACTAGAAATTTAATTTTCGTAAATTAAGCCAAAAAAAAAACGGGAAATTACTGCAAAAAAATAATGATTTACATAATTCCACAAGCTTTAAAAAATCAGTTACTTTTGTGCTTAGCTTCCGTAATTCATTCCAATTGTAAATCTAAAATACGAGTTAAAATTCCTCTCCCTTTAGCGTGAAATTACATTATAACCTCTAAAGTGTAATAATAATAATAAATAGCTTAAAATTAGTTTACGCTATTTTCCATTGACCCAAACACAAGATAGCTATAATATACAGCTGCTCTTCGGGGTCTTGTTGGTCTCATGGATAAGTTAACCAAACTATCAGCTAACCAAAAAGCATGAGGTTCGAATTCTAATTTCCATAGCTCGAAATTCATTTCAGCATTGTTTACATATAAATGATTTGTGAAGAAAGATGTTTAAAATAATAAGCTGTGAAAGGGTGTAAAACATTGCTCATCAACATTCGGGTTTCAAGATTTCACCAGTTCGCTTCTTGCTAACCAAATTTTCTGGTTCGAATCCATAACCAAATGAAAGCATGAACAAATATGAGTTTTAAAAAATACTCAAAAATTGTTGTAAAATGGAACTTTTTATTTTCCTTCATTCTGTCTACGTATTACTTAGATTTAATGTTGAGAATATTTATAATTTCGGGTGCTATTTTGTATAATTCAGGGAAACGATATTGCACAATATTGTGATATTTTCAGTGTATTGATTAATGTAACAGAACTTATATATTTTCCCTTATATTAATATTGTACAGTATTGTTTAACGATATTAGAACAATGCAAAAGGTAAAACTTTAAATAAAATATAAAGCTGTGACTCAAAATAGGACTTTTCAAAAAATTTACTGTATTCTACATGGGTATGGGGTAGATTGCCGAATACTTCTTTGGGTGAATTTGCAAAAAGTAATCTGGCATTATAACTCCAGAGTAAGTTTTTTAGCAGAATTTAAAATTTGTTTGATTCTCTGTAGGTAACAATATTTTATTTACTTCAGATGAGCTCCAACACTATCCGAATTTATTGCGACCAGGCCCGATCTAGATAATTAAATATTATGATAAAGGCAAAATTATTGAATAAAATGGATAATTTCTTATGGACAAAAAACAAATTTGTTAATGATAACAGCTTTGTGACTTTTTAAAATTTTTAATGGAACATTAAAATTCCACTTATTTGATTTTTTAAGCTCAATGTTATTCTTTTTCGTAAGTTTATCCTGATAATGAGAGATTCAAACAAATAGAGTTTCAAAATTTGGGTTCTATTGCAAATAATATACAAATATTTTAGAAAATTCCGTATTGTTATCATAGCAGAAATGATAAAAAGAGTATATGCTTTCCCTCTGAAGGCAAAACTATTACGCAAGTAAATTTTACTTTTATATTTATTGTGTCTGATAATTAAATATGTACATTAAATTTATTATTTTTTAGTATAAAGGCATATTACATTCATCTTTAATAATATAAAGTACAAATTAAAAATTTTAGGCTTTAATTATTTTTTTTATGTCAGCAGTGAACACGTGATCATCAAAGAGCGCCACTTCTCTGAAACACTACGACTTAAATTTCTTTGGAACTCTAGTTAAACGCTCTTTGTTTGTGCTTTTTCCGAAACTCCTAAGTCATTAGAATAACCCCCTACTGTGATAGTTCTTTATTATGGAAGCTTTATATTTAACAGCAGAAAAGTTCAACCAACCTAACGCCGGCAAAGACATGGTATGAAATCCTTATCACATCTCTTGTTTCTGTAGTTCGTAAACAAGTTTTATATCATATTGTGAATGGGCTCTGCGCATGCGTGGTCGCGCAGTAGTACTTATTATTGGGACCGTAGTGTGTACTGTACATTTTACCGGTATTGTAAATTGCATACTTCTGTTTTATTCAATGGCCGATGCCGTCAGTGAAAAGGTAAGATTTATTAAAATGAAGATATGAAAATAAGTATCCAGCTACAAATTTAATTGCGGAATGAAAGTGAAAGCGCGCTATTATGCTTAAGCCTATTGTTTAAAATTTGCTTTGTAATCGCATCGTGAAATGAATTTATTCCTAAAAAGCTATAAATTTCAAAAATTGTTTTATAATTTTATGTCTGTAAACTTTCAGCTGTTTGATGACTTATTTTTTTAAAGAAATTAATATTTTAAAATAGTTTTCCCAAAACTTGGAACCGGCGAAAAAAACACGTTGGATGCTACGTCAGATACCACGTTTCTTTATGTATTCACACACTTGAAAAAAAGCCGACTGTACTTGCTGATTTCGGTATTAATTTATATTTTTTAAATTTGTGTACATTAAATTAAAATATGATCGTCATTTTAAAATGTTATTGACAGTATACAATAATCCTGGTGGTTTTTCAGACGTTATTTCACAAATTATTTGAAATAACTGTGTTTCTTTTATCTATTTTTGTAATTCTTGCCTAAATATGCACAATGATGTCCAAAAAGTAAGTCTGTGTACAGATTGGGGGAACAGCATTAATTATTAATCCTTTGAAATTACCTCTGGTTTCTCAATTGGTCATTTCTGAAAGTTTTATCAATTAATATGAATAAACATATTCATATTATTTGTTAGAACTCGTTTCTCTATGAAATATATAATTTAACCAGCGATTGGCTCTGTATATTTTTTTATTCTGTGTATTGTGATTTAATTGCATATTATATATTTTATTTGTAATGGAATTTAATTAATGGCAAATTTTTATTATAGCTAATGAAATTGACTTAAGTTATTTTAAGAAGGTTGTTTTAAAATATATCTATTAAAAAGGGATGCAGCAAAAGCCTCTTTCTCAATAAGCTCTTTGCCTTCTAATATTGCAAATGGTTTTTTTCATTTCCTCAAACTACTGCTTTGTGAATTTATACTGCATTTTATCATTTACCAATTTTTAAAACCTTTATTAAAAAATTTTGGTAATTCTAATTAAAAATATGTTGACTGGATGAGGCGAATGCATTTTAAAGCAACAAGGCTTACAAGTTCTTGCATTAGTGTGGCATTGAAATGAGAAAAATTATTTGTCAAGCAATGTCTCTTTTATCTGTCTGCTTACTTTAACTATTAATGTTTAAAATACAGTTTCAATAATTGGTGTTGGTCAAAATCTGACACTATTAGTAATGACATTCAAGCTGGTGGTTATTTGATCCTTGTTGAATTAATAGTTATTTAAGAATGCTTCTATCCTAGGAAAGTGAAATGGAACCAAAGATACCGTGTCAAAGTAATTCAAAATTTGAGGTAATGACAAAAGGAAAGTTAAGAAGTGGGCCAGATATTCAATAAAAATTATTATTTGAATGTTTTGTTTAATACGCACTTGCCTATTAGTTGGGGAAAATGTGAGGACAATGCATCCTTTTACTATGCACAATTATTTTCTTTTTAGTGGAACATTCAACAAATATTTTACAGGCTTAGAATTGAACCATTTTGATTTTCTTGTTTCTATGCTTGATGTTGCCTATTTGTGTTTCGCATTTTGAATTGATTTAATAAAATCAAACACTCGAGAATGGGGAGTTTGGCAAAAATGCATCATAATTAGAGGAGATTCATTAAATATTGATCAAGTGTGCATTTTTTTTATCATTCTGAGTACTTTTTGATTATGGTAGTATGTTGTGTATAATTAATTAATTTAACATTCAATATTTTGTTTAATTATAATATAGTCTAAATTTATATTATTGATATATAATATGCGTTTCTCTAATTTTTAGGTCAATGAATATAAAGAAAAGGTAAAACTTCAAGCTGAAAATCTAGTGAGAAATATTTTCCCTCAGAAAATTCTAGAGCTTGATGCATTGTTGAAGGTAAGTTTTTTTTATAAAAAAAATATTTCTGTATAATGCAAACACACTTTAACCCTTTAACGGGTGGTGGTTTCACTGCGAAACCACCACTTTCAAAATTTTATTTCTAAACGCGCAGTGGTTCCACAACGAAACCGAAGATTGAAAAATAATCTCTTATCTTTAATAATTTCCTGTAGATGTCAGCACATTACTTTAGTTTTTACCTATCGAAAAATGCATCGTTTAAAATGCTGTTTTTGTACATTTTTTATTCAAATATTTTATCGGCAAGTACATAGCAACAAAAAATCTAAATGTGCCCATAAATTTGTTGAATGTAGGCCCCTGTAGCACCCAAATTTTTTTCAAATCAAATAACGAAAAAAAAAGTTCACCAAACTTGACTTTTTCTTAGGTGGTCGTCTAGAGCATGTGATGGGAGGTGGTAACTCTTTCAGCAACCACTTGAAGAAATAGATGTTTCTCCTTTCCTTTGCCTCTCTGTCTCAGTAAATCAACAGGGGGATAATTTATATTGGTTTGGCCATGTGTTTTGAGGGTGAGGAATCTGTTTATATTGAGGTAATGATTATAGGGAGTTTGAAATTCTTCCATATTAGAAAAAAGGGAATAATGCGTCAAACCATACCCGATTTTGAAACTGAACCATCAGCAGAAATTTCAAACATGGGTAATTAGGAAATCAAGTCAATCAGGAAATTATTTGTGCATCCTTTTCTTGATTTTTAGATCTTATAATTTTTTTTTTCTTGTTGCAAAAAAAAAAATTTTGCCCCTTTAACTTGGTTATCGAATCCTATAATTATTTCATTTATTATTTTTTCATGTTTTAAGGTTGTGTAGATAATTTTCATTGATAATATTGTATGTTTTTGTGTTTCTATGAATGAATAATGAATAATTGTGTTTCAAAGTAAATTCAAAAGTTTCATTATTTATCAGAAAAAAATCTCATAGGTGTGCGTCGGTTTCACTGCGAAACCACCACCCACAGTGGGGTGTAATCCACTATAAATTTTTTTATTCTCCTTAGACCCTAGGCATGCAAATTAATTACATCCTTTTTAAAAATTCAGAAAATTTAAATTTGCTTGCGTTAAAGGGTTAAGGAATGTGAAATCTGAGTTCTTGTTTGGTTTACTTATTGAGGGTCAAAAAAGTGACTTAGTTGCGATTTATATCCCCAGCTTCTTTACCATATTTATTATTTATATTAAAATATGCCCTTCCATTGTTAATATAATAAAATTGATTTGTAAATCAATTAATTGTAGAATTCTTTACAGGTTTGCTTATTTTTATTTCTTTTTGAGTTTATTGATATATATATATATATAATCAAGTCCCATTTACCTGTTTTTAAAACTTGTTTCATGATTTTTTTTTAAGGAAGAATTTTGTAACTGGTTTTTCATTTGCTTATGTTGAAATTTTTTTGGTACTTTTCCATTACACGGGCTCATGAAAAACTTTCCAATTAGTCGTTAGTAGGGAAAGTGAAAAATCTCCTGAAATTACAAAATTACGCCAAATTTAATGTTCAAATACATGTTATTCACTTGGTGGCTTTGTTCACATTGGCGACATCTTGCACCCATATAACTGAAAAAGTGCCGGTTTTTAACGCTTGCATATTCTGTATGTAAATTCAGTTATTATCAAGTAATCATTTATATTTTAGTTCTGTAGTTATCCATTACATTAGATGGAAGTTCAAAATTTTTCGATATAGGGTCTCTGTCCGAGAAGAAAACATTTTCTCGATTTAAATAATTGAAGAAATTTGATTAAAATTATGGCTGTTATCCATATAATAATGAAGTATAAATTTTACTAATCTTTGAATTATACACAAGGCAGGGTTCAAATTTTGGTATCCACTGCTGTTAACAAAATAGAAATTTTTGTAAATTTACTCTGAAAAAGAAATCGAACTCCATTATGCCTGTTAATTATTCTCTTTTTTTATAAAATAATCGTTCTAAAATATTAAGGTCTGTTATCCCCCCCCCCTTATGTTTTGTTAAATTCAATAATGACTGTTATATGAGATTTGTTACAAGATTCATTTGTTATAATTTTTTAATAAAGATTCTATTGTACATTTTCTTTTTTTGATCATGGGTTTGTTTTTGCAGACTGATAAATTCACTGTCACCGATTTATCATCTATACATTGTGAACTCAACATTCCTGTACCTGATGCACCCTTGCATAATCATGAAACTGATGAGGTAATTTCATTTCTATTGTAAATTCTCAATACATGCACATTTATAATTATGCAGAGAATATGGTATCATAAAAAGAGTTAACTTTTGAAAGAGTCCTTATCATATGTTAAATTTTCTCGAAAAGTGTAATTAAAACCTTTTTTTATTACTTCAGGCATTGAACTTTAGAAATAATTGATACTTTAAATTTCTAACAACTTTTAAAGGCTTTTTCTTTCAATCAAAAATATTTTCTCAATTCTCGTGACATTGTTATTTTGTCGATTTCTTGATAATTTTGACAATCTTATGATACAATTCCAGGAATGCTTTTGTTTTAATCTTTGTATAATGGGGAATAAAATGTACTAGGTATCAAAGGTTTGCATGGGAGGAAACTTGTATTTTCCATTTTAACCATATCAGATTGTGCTGCTGTATATATTTGAAAATTTAATTTTAAAAAATTTGGACATGCTCTGTTTCTAATGTATTTGTGCAGATTAACCTATAATTTATTAATCTTGAAAAATGTTCAAGAAGCTTAATGTATTAATTTTATAAAATTTGTCATTACTTTTTGGTTTTTGTCAAAATCAAAAAACATAATTTACTTTACAGTAGAAGCATATATACTAAAAAGTATTAACATTATTTTTTAATAAAACTATGCATTATTCAAAAGCAGTAAACATCCTATGCTTAGAAACATTAATGCTTGTAATCATAATTAATTTTTACATTCTTATATAAAGGTGTTTTTTGTTGTGCTTTAAAATAACTACGTTTTACAATTTCTCACTATGCACCATGATCTATATAATTAAATCATAAAGTTATCTAATTGTCAATTTGTACAATTCAATTTTTTCTTAATTATTTACAGCTAAAGATTATTTTAATTATTATCCTTCTAATTGCTTTCACCAGTCTTTTTTCTTGCTATTTGAAAAGAATGTAATTTTTTTAATTTGAATTTTAACGTGCCTTCTATATAGGATCCAATGTAAGATGACCAATAGAATAGAATGGAATGAAAATGGCCTTAATATTTTTTTTTTATATCATAGTTTCGGAGTGGTGCAGAAGCATTGCCTTTAAAGTTCAAAAACAATATTTAAAAATTTGGTTGCAATATTACATTATCTTGAGGTACTATAAAGAGCTTAAAATTTATAAATAATTGAGAAAGTGGAAATTTTTTTAAAGGGCCTATTTAAAAAATTCTTAGATTTTAGTTTGGTAATAATGGTGGAAAATTAGTTACTAGGTCCAAAAAAAATTTTGATAAATTCTGATTGCAATGCTACAGTATTTGAAGGTGCCCAAAAGAGCTGTAAAAAAAAATGACTTTGATAAAATAATTTTATGAATTTTTCATTCATATAATGTTAACAGTGATTATTATAAGTACATATCTAAGCATTAAAATTGGTTTTAAAAAAAAAATTTTTAATTACAAAGTATAATAACAAAAATTGTTTTTTACATCCAATTTTGAATTTCTTACTTCTGTATCCTTAAATATGACAAATGTTACAGTAGCAAAATTTTTATTTCTACTTCATTGCCACATAAAGTTTTTTTTTTTTTTTCTTTTCATTAAATTTTGACAAATTTGGCATGCAAGTCAATTTTTGCTTTTGTGTACGTTTTCTTGCGATTAATTTAGATATTTTGAGTAGATTCGACCTCTAGTTTTGTAGATCTTTCCTTTGCTTGGATGTAGCAAGGTAGCTAGAGAAAGTCGATAACATATTCTTCAATACTACTTGGGTCAGCTTCAGATGCCTTCTGTATGTTTAACTTAATATTAAACCACCCAGGCACTTGATAGTTTTATCACTTCTTGCCTATTTGATGGATCTGGTTTGCTTACCTCTTTATGTAAAGAACACATTTGTTCTTCAGCATTGTCATTGTTGTCTGTAATCTTTTTAGATGCAGTAATATTTTTTACCCATACTCTAGTTCTCTACTCTTTCTTTCTCAAAATGCTTGTGATAGCAATATCAATATTACTTATAACCATTTTCTTGTTAGAGCCTTTTATTCCATAACTGTCTTCTTTTTAATGCAAGTTAGCTATATTAAACAAGTGTCTAGTTTCTTCTCTAAATTCTGCGAGTTGAAATTAAATTTATTTTAACATTTTTTGTTTTAGACTTTAATGAATTCCTGTATTCAGCGTGATAAATTTTTATCATTTGTGAAATTCTTTTCCCAGAAGAAGCTCTTGATCATATTTGTTCATTATGGGAACTAAGTGCCACATATTTCACTTATAGAAGGTTCCTTCCCTGAAACTATTTTGAAGTTATTCCTAATACAACAGTAATGTTAGATTCATTAGTAGTTTGTTCGTCTTCAAGCAAATCACTAGATTTCTAAAAAATAGAATACAGTAAAAGCTCTTTATTCGCGGGGTATATGTTCCATAAATATGCCGCGAATACAGAAACTGTGAATACGGAATGGTAATTTATATGGGATTATAGGGGGTACATTCCTAGATAACAAAATAATATATATAATCAATTTAATTGAAGTTTTTTGAACATTTTGATTAATTGTCTTAAGGCTTAGGCAATGGTTTGAAGAATTTTGTAATTTTCTCTTGCTTGGCAGTTTTGAAAAGCTCTTTCAATTCAGACTGGTACGCAGCAGTCACGTTAGCAACTTGCCTCTTTAAAATAAGACTTTGTACCATAGACGGATCAATGTTCATAAGGAAATTGCAAGGCTCATTTGCCATTTTTAAACCTTCACTAAGATTTTTCAAATTAAATGTCATGCTTCCAGTGCTTGTTGAAGCCTCTTCTTCAATGGGCTGTGAATTTAACATTTCCTCCAAGTCAGTTTCAGTCAGATCTTCATCTCGTGATTCAAGCAATTCCTGAATGTCACTTGATTCTATCTGTTTGAACCCATCTTGTCCATATTCCATTTGCGATTTCGGCTGTGTTTGCATTTAACATACTTTTGACAAAGTTGTAATAAGATGTATTTTACTTTTTTTATTAGTCCATTTGATGGCATTTACAAAGGATATTGGGTTGAATACCTACTGGAATCCTTTTATTATTATGTATGTACCTATTGGATCCACAAATATAGGAATTGGGTCGCATTTTTTAAATCCGCGAATAGTGGAAACACGAATAAAGGAAGCTCGAATAAGGAGCTTTTACTGTACTCAAATATTTGTCTTGTCTTTTACACACAGAAAAGGACAAATTAACAAATCATGTTAATCGGCTGTTCAATAGACAGAGGGGAGAGATCAGCTGAACTGTGCAAAGGTACTAATTTGAATCCAGCTCTCTTCTTGTCACTGGATGTAAACAGATCTCCCCCTTACCTCAATAACTTCTTTGATAACTCAATATTATGCCAATGCAATACTAAAACTGTTTTTATATTTTTATTCATATGACAATGCCATATGATTATTCATATTATATGCTCTAATATTTTTTATGTTTGTAATTCACCTTATCCACACCAAAGGGCAAGTTTTCTACACTATTCCAAATTAGAATTTTAAATTGGATTTTTTTCATTCCACCTAATGACAGATTCTTTCCAAAAATTACTTGGAAACAATTGGTCATTGCGGTGAATGGGGAAAAAATTCATTGAGTGGGGAAAAGGTTAAATTTGCAGAAATTGGCTAGGTTCAAGATATCATAGTGGCAGTATTCCGTATATTTTCGGTTTAAAAAAAAGAAGCAAAGAAGTCTAGTTTAACAGCTCCTCCACCCATTGAAATATTCATCTTTATCCTGATACTTTACAAAAACATTATATTCAGATTTTGCATCAGTCTCTCATAAAGAGATTTGTGAGAACTCGTGTTATTTTCTGCTGTGATCTCCAAGCAAGAAATATAAATTATATATTAAACCTTATTGTATTGGAGAAATTATTAAATAATGAATTGAAAATAAATCGGATATGATTTGACCTGACAAAAAAAAAAAAATTTATGTACTGTTAAGATGACTATAAAGGTATAAATAAAATTATTTATGTTAGTAAATTTCTGTGTGGCCGCCTTAATTCGAATAGTATTAAGGTAGTATTCTTATTCTTGTCCTGTGTTTTCCAAATTAAATTTCTGAACGGTTTTCTGCTTTTTATAAACTGGCAAGATAAAAAGTATTGAAATTTTTAGAAATATTCTTTTGATATTATTCTTACTTGGCTTAATAGTGTCATTATATATAAAACATCACATTTTGTTCAGCTTATCGTTAATTCATTTCTTTATTTTATTTTTTGGAAAAAGAACTTTAATTCATAATTTTCTAATTCTGTCATTTGTATAAATGTTAATTCTGTTTTAAATTAATTTTTGTTTTAGGTTCCATCCAAAAAACGAAAATTTAGTGTATTATCCAACGACGTTTGTGATGTTCAAGGTAAAAAAATTTCTTTTTTACTTATTTAACTTATTCTTTTCTATACTTGCTTTTTTTTATCTTGAGTGCTAATGATTTTTTAATTTAAATGCATTAATTTATCTGTAGAATTTTTAATAATATATCTTGATTCTATTTTGAAGATGAATGTTATGTATAAAAATTTATGCTACAGGTTTTTCATTTGTTTATTAAATCTCATAACATTTGATAAGGGTGAAATTTCCATTTCCATCTAAAGTCTTAGATTGTTGTTAATGATACTGTAATGGAATCCTAATTATTGCCAAATGTAAATGCTTGCACTAATGCCAATGTATATGATTAGTATTGGACAGGTTTTGTGTGTGACTCCTTTATCAAATAGTATTAAATTTTCAATTCAGAAAATCTTAATTCATATTAACATTGAAAAATAAATTTAGGAGGAGATAGTAATGTGGGAAAACTATCCAGCAGTTTGTAGAGCATTTCATTACTCCATAAATATTAATGAATTGTGAAATGGAAAGGAAGTAATTTCTCCTTGTCACTTCTTCAACATATGACTTTTTTGAGAAAAAACTTGGAAAAAATTATCTTGCGACTGTTATTAAGAATAATTTAATCCATGTAACTTTCAATCTTCAGAATACATGTAATTTAAGATTAAAACTGGCTAATATATAAGTAAAATAATCAAAATGAATATTGATGACTTGTTTCCATGAAATGAGAAAACATAATAAATTTCAACACAGATTATAGTAAAATTTATACTTGGACCTTATCGTTTGAGTGCAAAAATCTGGTATGATACTAATTTGGATCAGTAAAAAAAACCTTAGCTTCTTTACTAATTCCAACTTAAATCATTTCTCTGCCTTGTGTATTTTGAAAGAGCTGTAGACCTCTTCCTTGAATAGCAATTGTATTTGGTATCCATTTTTTCCTTTGAAACCACATTTATTATTTATTTCTTCCTTATTATCACACTATTAAGGATAAAGCAAATGTGTGTGTTAAAATCATGTTATCATTGATATGCATAATGATACAACAATAATCTTTGCAATTTATCTTTATTGGTAAACCTTTATTTTCGTATTAACAAGAATTCCATGGTCTTAGTATTATTGTATTTTGGAGGACTATGGAATCAAGTACCAAGAATCAGATTATTATACCTTTTCTTTAAATTACCTTGAGAATTCTACCATTTGAAATAAATCTGAAGGTTTTATTTAAAATTGAAAAATAAAATGGTAGATAAAAAAAATTCATACAAGAGAATTGACATTATATGCTGGGGGGGGGGGGCTGTCTCAGAATGTTGGAAGCATGATTCATTTACTATACATTTCTTTTTATAAATTATTTAAAATTTAAAAAAAAAGGTAGGGAAAAATATCAATAGTCTATATTCTATAGAAATCTTAAATTACCACTAAAAGAAAGATTTTCATGCGATAATAAAGTCAAATAGTTAAGATTTTAATGGAGCAGTTTAAATATAAAATACTTAAGTAGCATTTTGTTTCAAGTTTATTTATTTAAATACAAATAAACATTCTTACATTTTATGCCTTCTTTCTGTTCACTGGTCTAATTAAGGTTTTAAATTTTTGTAGGAATTAGCTTCTTTAATGAATTTTGTTACAGGTAAAGTTTGAAAGTTTTTTTAAAAGTGAGTACAAGTTGTACTGCAATTTCCATCTGTATGTTTCGACTTATTAACTACTTAACGTAGATGCTTTTCACTTAATCAAGTACAATTCAACATTAATATTGAAAATATTTGCATTTATTTTTATTTCTTTAACACTGAGATTTTTTTAAAATTATTATTAAGAGTGAGGATCTTGTTTTATATTGAGTGAAATGATTAGTACTTATTCTAGGCTGTTGCCATTGTTTAATACAATATTTTTCAAATGTATGACATTAGTGGAAACTTATCATGTGACATAATCAATTATAATAAGCTTAAATCAGCGGAATTTTCTCATTTTTCTGTTTTTAACTTAACTAATTTGATATGTCTTTAAAGTGTTTTTAATTAGTGTAAGTTTTTCCAATTGCAAGAATTTGGGCAAGGTTCTTTTCTGAAGAACCTTCTCAAAATTCTTTGCATGAAAATTCCATTAGTTATCCTTGTGTAATTCTTCTTTAACACTTTTTAACTAACATACTTTAGTTTTATATTTAAAATGCCCAATTTTTTTTTTTTTAAGTAAGCTTTAAAAAAAAATCCATACTATACATGAAATAATGCTTTAAGTATAATAGTAAATGTTATTACTTTTTTATTTTCTTTAATTTTGTTTTAAATCAGCAATTAAATGTTTCAAACTGCATGTTTAATCAATATTCTTCATATGAAGATGTACTTTAATTCTAATTTGTGATAGTTTTTCAATTTTAAATTAAGCTTTTGTGTAAATTTAAGCTTAAATTTTATGATGTCATTTAATCGCAATAAAGCGGATAAAATAATTCTTTGAAACTTTCACAATAATAATATAACTTTCTGGGTGTCTTCTGCAATTTTTAACTTTACTTTATATCTGCTAGTATTGATGCATGCATGTTTGTTCTTTAAATGCCATTTGTCCTTAGATGCCTATACACAACATTACATCACTGCAATCTGTTGCTAATTCTATGACTGCATACGCTGTTTTGATATGCCTTAAGATGGCTTAAATGGGGATGCATCATTTAAAGCTTGCCTTTATATTGATGTATTAGGTGGTGCGAAAAGGTTTTCTGTTTTTTAGCATTAAATTTCTTTAATTTAGGATCTGCTTGATATTGCATCAGCTGTTAAATGCTAATGAGAGTGCTTTGGTCTTTCATTTTCACAATGTCCCTTTAATATTTCATCTACTAATCTTGTAACAACAAAGATTTATCATATGGTATCTTATTTTTGTGATAATGAAGTGTTTTACATATATATCTCCTTTATTATTATTTATTATGAATGCAGTTCCATTTGAAAAAGCTTATATGAAATGGAAAAAGAGCATTTTTAGAATGAAAGAGACCAATTTAATATATATTAATCTATGATAATATACCATTTTTCATTAAAACCTATCTAAACATCAACATAATTTTAATGGAACTTAAGTAAATGAGAACTGTTTATTTTACCTGTGTTTGTATATTAGAATGAGAAGAAAAATAAGTTATTTTCTCTATCTTTGGTTTACAGCTGCTTTCGGAACAAACTAACAGAGCAATAATGCATTCACCATAAACTGAGGATATCACCTGCTGTGCAGCTGGTACTGTTTACTTTTTTTAAAAAAATGAAAACAATTCACAATTTGTCATGCCAAAACCATTGTATAATAACAATGATACTTGTATATTTTTATAATAATCTGTCATCATGTAGATTTCTAGTCTTTAAAGCAATGTTTCTAATTGTTTTTGGAAACAATAGCAGAGGTTAAAATGATAATGAATGATTTAAGAAACATAGTAGATTGTCTCTAATTATGTTTTGCCTGGAAATATTTTACTGGTATATCACTTTCGCTGATAACATGTTCAAAATATATTAAATACTGTTCCTATTGGCAGCTTTGATTAGTTGATGGGTCTTTATCAGTTCCAATTTTAACATATATATAAGAACAGTTCAATTTATTGAATATGACAAATTAAGTTGCCATTGTTTCTTTTCAAAAAAAAAATTCTGATGTTATTGAAGTTAAAATATAGAGGGGAAGCACTGAAAAGTGGGCAAAAAAACCATGCCTATATATTGGATAAGATACAATTCAATTGTGAAAGGAACAGACAGTTCTCTGAGGTATTTCTGATTTGGGCTTAGTGTCAAAAAATGTAACGTATCTTCAGTGATTAGGTTTAAAATACAATGTATGACTTAATAATTAATAAAACAATCTGAAAAATTTTGTTGAAATTTGAATATTTAAAAAAAAGGATAATATACCTTTTTTTTTAATAAAAAAAATGGGTGAGAAAATTGCCAAATGAGCAATTAAAGCTTGGTTGAGGAAATAAAAGTTTAAAATATTCCATAATTTTGAAAATTTACATTTCCATTGTATTTTATTAATGGACGTATTGTTTTCTTCGTACTGAGTAAGTATCATTTATAGTTCTCATTTTCAAACAGTAAGCAAAAAAAAAAAGTATTCTGTAGTTTTAAGTCTTGTGTATGCATTTCTAAGTATTGAATATAAACACTGTCCTGGACATTCTTTGTTTTCAAATTCTAAACAAATTTAATGAAGCAAGTCAAATTTGAGTCTAGAACCAACTGTCAATAAAGGTTTTGATTACCTTCTGTATAATTAGTGGTTTATTTCGTTTATCTGAAGACATTTAAATATTTATTTTCGTAGGCACGAAAGTATTATTGCTCCCAAATGGTACAGTTCCAACAAATTCTCACATAGTTGCTGTTGTCGAAGTTGTGAAACCACGTATTCAACAATTGGTAGAAGATGCTAATGTTGTAAGTATATTGCATATCATGTTGTATATTTCATGCATACTAATTAGTTATTAAAATACAATTTCTTTGAGCTTCTTAAAAATTGATTCAAATAATGTTCTGCTATATTTGTATATAAAGTTGCATTTGATGTTGGCTGAAGTTCTTTTTTTGAATATCCTTAATTAGTGTATGGTTGCCGTATGTTTGCTCATCATTTATATATTTAAAATAATTGGCAAAACATAAAAACAATTACCCAGGCATGACCACTGTACTGATTTTTCTAATCGGCCATATGAAACTCATTATCCTTAGATATATCTGCCTGTTTTGCCTCCATTTTACAAGAGAGATTGCAATATAAAATATAAATCGAGCTATCTCGCATCTTTCCAGGCATAGCTAGCATGTCTTGTAATTATATTGTTATAATTTAAAATAGTATTTATTTCATCAAAATTAGTGGATGTAATTGTTATTGACCTTAATTTTTTCAATACATCTTCTTTAACACTAGCTAACTTATATGTATTAATTGCATCTTTGTAGTAATGATAGTATATTTGGAATTAAAATTTTATCTAAAATGTAATGTCCTTTGTTATTACAACTGTCTGACAATGTTCTGGCAGCTAATCTAACCTCCTAGTAAAGAAGTGATCTGTTTTGACAGTGAAGTATTTTTCCATTTGCACACCCTCGTAATTTTTATATTCATTTCCATTTAGAAAGTTTTGTAACTACCTGAACATATGATAGTTAGATGGTGTAATGCCAGGAGAATATGTTGGCTAACGTAGTTTCCCAACTTCACTCCTTAAATTTTTGTGCTGTTTTTCTTGCAATGTGTGGTCTAGGATTGTCATAGTGAAGAAATACATCCTTTCTGTTGGCCAAAGATGGATGTTAATGTTGAATTTCATTATTGAAAACATTTGCAAACAATTACAATCAGCATTGACCATTTCATTTTCATTCAGAAACTCATAATTAACTATACCCTTGTGGTCCATTTTTACCTCCCGTACATAGCTTCTTTTTTTTTTTTTTTTTTTTCTCCCTGATGCATATTAGCTTTGGATGTGGGTGGTGATGTCTCTCCTTTGTAAATATGCCCTTTTTCTAACCATGTGTTTACATACTTTTCATCTCCAGACACCAAATGATTCAAAAATTGTTTCCTTTTATGACAAGCAAAAATTGAAGAACATATCAAATTTCTGTTTTACTTCATTTTGTGGTATTCAGAGAATTTCAACATGAAACGAAACCTTTTAATGTGATCCAAAGCAGTAGTCTGGTGAATTACAAGCTTGAAGCCTACTTCTATGGATATGAAAATAGGATTTGTCTTGATAATACTGCTTGAACTGATGGTGCCTTCCTGATCTTGGTTCAACTTTTAGAGAAAAATTGCCCTAACAACAACAAAAAAAAAAATGTAAACTATCTTTGGTACATTTGAGCCGTTACTGTGTCTTCTTCAAACACATTTCGCAATGTTTTTGCCACCAAAGCATTTTGTTTTTTGGAGCTCATATAACATATAATGTATTAAGGTTTTTTTTTTTTTTTTTTTTTTTTTTTTTCTGTACTCATATCTTTATTTTTACAAGTTTAGAAATGTGAAAAAATGTGTATAATTCATCAATCATATTTTAAGCCTTTTAAACCAATTTCAGTTGGATCAGAATTCTTGCTAAAGGTTAACAATGTATGAAAGTGCATGTATTCAAAAATGACTAATATTTCTTTATATCTAGTAATTTGCATCAGAAATAATAAATAATGAAGTGCATGTGATCATTGATGTTGCATTTGGGGATCATGAGCTTTTATGTGATATTTAAAATAATAAAATTCTTATTTGATTCCAAAGATTTTGCTGACAAATTGTCCTTCCTCCTCTTTAATGAATAAAAAGAAATACTTTTTATATCTTTCAAAAATAGAGGTATTGAAATATGTATGGTTCATGGACTCTTGCATAAAGTGAAAAGATGAATTAAATTAGTTGTTGGGCCAAACTTATTGCATCACTCATTTTCCTCTTTATTTCCAATGTATTTATAATAGTTATCGTTACCTGTAGACTGATTTGGTATGCTAAGACTAAACCAAGCGTATTAATAATTACTAGTTTGGGACAAATATTCAAGGCTGTTTAGTAAAAAGCTTTTGTAAAAAAAAAAAATAAAAAAAATAAAAAAAAACTTCTTTCAAATGATTTTGCTTAAATTTTAAATAATACTTCTTAAAATATTTCTGATTATTACAATGATAATTCAAGTGTTAAAATTTCTGTTTGGATTATGTGACTGCTGGGTGAAATTGTCTGCAATTATTAAAGAAATTAAAAAGTGTTGGTTATATTGATTTTGTGAAATATTAACTGTATTTTGGGTAATGGTAAAAAATGGAAAAGATTTACTTTTAAGGAATAATCTTTTAAAACCTTTGTATGGCAAATAGAAAAAGAAATAGATATATAATTTGTAATTTGCTTATTATCAGTTTATGTGCTTAGTTGCAGTTATCACTTTTAATATTGTTTTACTGGTTTAAAATAAGTTTGTTAGTTTTAGGAATCAAATGTTTTTTTTTTTTTTTTTTTTAATGAAAGAAAGAAATATATGATGTTTAATACAGTTTTGTGCAGTATCTGCACTGTAATAAATATTTGAGCTTATTTTTTTTAAAAAAAATGTAATACTTTTAGAAATATTGCTCTATATCAGGAAGATATTTAAATTTGGAATGCTGTGATTGGAAAATTTCTTGCTCTTTTGATTGGTAACTTTTATTGTTGGAAAATTTGCTTCAAAAAAAAAAATGCTGTTATTTTATCTAAGATTTTTATTAAATATTTAGATACCAACATACTGCAAAATTTTGTGTATTAAAGAAAAAAATCGAATTATGCTTGTTTATTTTGCTTAAGCTCTTGACTGGTAATGCTGTTTGAAATGAGAAATAAAAAAATGTTTCATGTTCAAAGAACTTTTCTTGTAGTGTTTGTTTTGATTAATTGTCATTATTTTGTTAATAACTGTAAATTAAATATTGATTTTCCTTTTCTTTAGCTGAAGATGTGGATTCAGTTTCTAATACCTAGAATTGAAGACGGTAATAACTTTGGTGTCTCAATACAAGTAAGTTCATATACTTCTCTCTTTATGATAATTTAATTTCAGAATTATTTTTTTAATCATCATAATATGCATTGGAAAGAACAATATTGTTTTGTATTGATTTGCAGAACATTGCCATATATGTTTAACTTGCAGAAATTGAACTAGTTTGAACTACATATTTAAGTTTTATAGATTTTAAGTTTTATAAAAAGAAAGGTTGAATTTCAAATTTTTATGTAGTCGCGTATAATTTCTCATGTGTAAAATTTTACAATAGTTGTGTTTTTCTATGTATGTGTATATATATAAAGTTTGTGCATAAATACTGAATGCATTTGTCTTTAAAATTATTTTAGGAAGATACCTTAGGTGAGATTCGAACAGTTGAAAGTGAAGCCGCTGCATATTTTGACCAGATTTCTCGATATTTTCTCACAAGAGGGAAGATTGTATCCAAAGTTGCCAAGTATCCTCATGTAGTAAGAATATTGAATTTTTTTAATTTCTATTAAAATAGTCAGAACTAATTTTTAATAACTACTGTGGGTGATGAGAAAAAAAAATTATTAGCTGCAGTATTTGGATAATAGAAATTGTAGATGAGAATATTACTACCCATATTGGATTAGTTATCTTAGACTGGTTGTTTGAGCTGATAGTGTTGGTACTGAGACTTAAAACGGTGACTGTAATGACAAGCTGTGTACAGAAGTGCTGACCATGACACAATTATATAGGCTAAGAATATGTCGCCATCGGACATTTGCAGACAAATCCTTGAAATGTACTAGGGACCAAGCAATGAGTAGACAATAGGTGACAAAATGTCATTCTTTTGAAGCTGGCAGAGATTGCTTGAAATGTTTAGATGGGAGATCTGGAGCCAGGCCCAATTTGGCTCCTTGTGAATATTTCCTTTTTCCAGCACTAGAGAAATGCTTATCTGAAACAAGGTTCATATCAAATGATGATGTTCAAAAGTGCCAAGATCTGCCTCAATTGCCATGGACCTGATTATTAACAAGATTGGGTAGAGAAGTGACCCCCATATATGTCTCTTAATTGCTATTTGTATCCTGTGTCTATTGTTAATAGAGCTTTTTTCCTTTTCCTTGTAAATTTTTTTTTAATCATCCCTTGTCAAATTGCCTTATCAAATCTTTAAATTTCTATAAAAATAGTTTCAATGAAACTTTGTAACCTTCCTACTAATTGCTAATATGTTTCAAACATAATGTACTATAATTTAGTTTTTCTAAAGTGTACAAAGCTAACACAAGCTGTATGATTTTTAGAAGTATTTAACTGGACATTTCTTTTAGGACGATTTTCGAAGGACAGTCAGTGAACTTGATGAAAAGGAATTTCTGAGCATGCGCCTTATCATCTGTGAATTAAGGAACCATTATGTAAGTTTTTTATTCTTTTCTTGGTTTATTTAAACATAATAGGAGAGGGAAGAGACATTTAGTTCCTGTTTTACTCGTTTTATAAATGTTTTGAAATTTATACTCTTGTATATTTCAATGCTTTTGGGTAATAATTCATTTTTATTGTTGGAGGTAGTATTTATCGAAATAAACTGGTACATTTCGGTAAGACCATTAACAATTAAATTTATTAATCCCTCTAGGTCTGATGTGCTGATTGATTTCATTAGGCTGCAAACAACTCTCTGGTTAAATTTTAAATTTATTCAAATATTTCTGTGTGGAGGATAGTCCCCTTCTTTGAAAGTTATATACCAATGTTTAATGCTTTAACTGAAGGGTTTTATTTTGAAAAGTTGGCAAGTTTGCAAAAGTTGCAATATAGTAATTCTTGATTTAGCTTGTGGATTATGTCATTATATACAACAAATTCACTAGCTGTTTTACTTTTTTATTCAATAAAAAATAGCTATGCATATTTTCTTCATTTAATTTATTGATGACTGTTGCATTCATATCTAAGTATTATAGAACTTTTTTGGATAGCAAATTTTGGTAGACATTTTTAAGTAAAAATCTTGTGTCATCCTGTCAATAGAACGTTGGCTGATATTGACTCGCTGTATTATTCAATAGATTTATGGACAATAAAAAAATGTTATACATGTATAGTAGTTTGCTTTGCCTTAAAATATAATGCATAATAAACTGCATTTAATATAATGGCCACTGTTTATTTTTTTAATTAAAGATTTGAATAGTTTATTTATCACCATTGCATATATTTATATCCAGGAATACCTGTACTTATGTGCTTCTTTAATCTGCAAATTTGGAGACATTTCAATTTTCTTTGTGTGTGTGCGTTTTGTATTGTTCCAATAGAAAATAAAAATATGTTAGGGAAATGAAATTTTAGATAAAAATAAAATTAATGAATGATGAAAGAATTATTACTACACTGCAAGTAGGCTCCATAAATAAATTTTTAAAAGCTAGATTTTTTTGCTTCAAATAGTAATTATAAATAAATTTTTTTTAATGTTTCTTGGAAACATGCAGATTTCTTCAATTATAAATTGTGTTATTATTCTTCATTTAGGTCATGTTCTTATGCACAGTAGTTGTTCTTGTACCATTTTTAACAATTTCTTTATCTTCTCTAAAGCTCTCCATTTCCATTATTATTTGAATGTCATTCTTGAGTGATTTTTATCCCTCTTTCTTCCATACTTAAAAATCATTCTAAGTATGTAGGACTTCGTTTTCATTCCATAGAAATCTTAATTTCGGACAGGCGGAGCTAACTGTATGAATATTAATTCTAGCATTGGACCAATTAAATGCAAACAATTGGAGGTCTTCATGTGTACAAAATTACATTCTATGAATCTGTTCTTGCTGAAGATTAACTGTAGTTTATGATTTAACACTAAAGCAAAATGAAATAACATTTTTACAACGTCTACTTAAATATTGGCAAAACAAAACTACATGCATATTCTCAATTTTTATTCTTTCTCCTAAGAAATTATTTTGAACAATTGTTATTTTGAGCACCAATTATATAATTACAATGCTACCAATGATGCAATTCTCCAAGTTTAGTTGTTACTCTAAAGTATCGTTGTTTTGTGCATTGTGAACACTACATGATATTTGATATAACGCTTGCAATTTCTGTAAAGTTTTGATTATATTTTATCTAAAATCTTTTATGTGAACAAATTTTATATTTTATCTTTTTATTCTAGGCCACTTTGCATGATTTGATCACCAAGAATCTGGAAAAAATTAAGAAGCCAAGAACATCGAATGCAGATACCATGTACTAAATTTTTTTAGAAAATACCAGAAGAGAAGTTATTTTGTCTCAAACAATTGCTGGTCTAATGCTTAGGGCTCCTCATTGTTCATTTTGTTTCCAAAAATAGCCCATTGCTTCTTCGGAATATAATTTATATTGCATACTGGTTGTACATAACTTTTTAAATTTCAGGTTTTGAGGAGTACCTACTTTTACCATATGTGACTTGTTTGAGAATGAAATTTTTTGCTTCTGTTTCAATAAAGTGTTTTATAAAAATAAAAAAAAAAAGAGTTGTGTTCATTGTGAATAACTGTATTGATGTGTATGTTTTGAATTATTACTCAAATGTTGAGACTTTAGATTTTTTTTTATAATTATATGTTTGTGGGAAAACTTAATCTATGCCTTATGTTGCAGTGAGTTTCATTTAAAAAAGCGTTCTCTGTTAGTACCCTCCCCCTTTTCCTTCATGTTCAAGATCAGATCTGTTCTAAAGGCTATTTGCCCCCCTCTCAAGATGGTAGCAAGAATATTTTCTTATGTACAACTTCTTGTCAAAGCATTATAAACTTGCATTCTCATTCATATATAAGCTCTATAAAATTTGATAGTGGTCTTGCACATATATATTTTTTCTTTTTATTTAATAATGAAGGCTTGAAACAAAAAAAAAAAAATACTATATAGAATTTGTTTAATCTTTAAGAAAAACTGTTAAATATAAACTGCAGTAGTTGCATGTTATTGCTTATTGAATTGAATTGAACCATAATTATGATAACTGAGAAATTTTTATTAAAAAAACAATGGAGAAAAAAAAGTATTTGTTGGCACTTCTGAGTATTTACATTTTAACAAATTCACTTTGTCATGGGCATACATTATTTTTAGTATGGGCTTATGGTTATTTAAGTGAGTTGCGAAGAGACTATTATCGATCTTTCAATAATGCAAAACTTTTTGACACATTTACTGTCACTTTTCAATAAAAGTATTCATATTACTTCTCTATCAAAGTACTCAAGATGCTTTTTTCCCTCCTCCATTTCTAGATAAATTATTTTCTAGCCTAATAGATTCCACTTATTTTTACAGAGATAAAAATTTTTGGTTGATTTGTTACTTACTCTTTTGTCTCCTTGATGTTGCTTGTCTTTAGAAGTTTGCTGTTTTCTTTTTTAAAAGATGGTGGTAAAGTCTCGACGGAGAATTCCTAGAATCCAGACTAGATATCGCCAAAGAACCAATGTGTGCATTAAATCTATTGATGCCAAACAACCTCTTGTTGTGGTGCTGAATCTTGGGGCGATGTGTCATTCTTGTTATTTGTTCATAATTATGAGATCCACCCCTGAACAGCCCTAGTGTTGCTTTAAAGCCGAACATTGATAAATATAAATTAAGTCATAATGTATTGGCACATATAGACGAGTTATTACTTGACCTTACCCAAGTAAAAAAAGTTTGAATTAATGTAATTCAAGCCTTTTCGGCTTCAATTCTATTTTCAAGTAGTGTTTCTCAATTCAAAAGTGATTATATTATTGCTAATGTTTCAATAAATATTGTTAATACTCATATCAAAAGTGGACAAAAATCAACTCCTAAAAAATATGCACATTCAAGATGATTTTGTCAAGATGCATTTGTTAATGGAATATTCAAGAAGTCTTAGTATTGATTGAATTTCTAAACCATTAGGTTTTAACCATTGTCTGTCAAAAATATATATCTTGAATGAAGTAAAGTACTATATTTTAAGTTGCTCTTGTCGGTAAATGTGCTGTTAACAAAAACAAATTTTAATCTTGATTTTTTACATAGCCTATATTGATGACATATTTTTAAATATAAATTTTTATTAAGTATTTTGCACATATTAACATTTAACAGGGGTTTTTTTGTTGTTGTTGTTTTGTTTGTTTAAAATCATTTCATAAGCCACCTCGGATAAGATTTGATAGCCAACCCGCCGCGTTTCTTCGAAACGACCTAGTTTGTTCAGAAATAATGAAATTCTAATCTGTGTAACTGTCAGCTGCATTCCTTATTCCTACGGCGGGGACGTAGGGTTTCCTCCCCTTATTTATTAACATTGGATTGCCTAAAGCAGTCATTTTGGCTGATTTTCAATTTCAGTTAGAAAAACCATTGTATATATAATGACACAGCTTCTTGGAATTTTGTGGCTTTAATATAAATGCGTTTATTAATCATTGTAGTTGCCTCCCACTTTCATTTCCGGTATATATATATGTATTATACCTGTATTGCCTAAAAGCAATCATAACAGTTCATATATTTTTTGATTGCCGTTACTTGTTATTCGAATTTTTATGCCAGGCCTGCCATCAGAAAATAAGGACCCACAAACATCAAATACAACATATTCTAACAAACGAAAATTTTGTCAAGTACGACTTTGCAACAAAAACAAATATATGTGAAAAAGGTCAAAAGTATGTTTGCGGAAGATGTACACATAAGATTTCACCTTTACATTTGCTTAAAATGAATAAATTATTTTTTTTATTCCAAATGAAGTAAATTTTTTTTATTGTTAATACTTACTAATGACTTGCTATATGACTGTAAATGGTATAAGAAATATTAAAAATTAATTTTAAACAAATTTCTTTACACATTAGTTATTCTTCCCCAATGCAGTCTTTTTGACTGCTTTGGGGCAATATAGGTATACATTAAGTTTCCGTCTTTCTAGTGTTAAAAATAATAATGTATTCAGAGGCCAGCGTCCTGGCATAGATGTAGCGTGTCTTTCACGTGGTCTAGGTGTCCCGGTTTAGGCATGGTTTATTCTATCACTCAGATGTATGACAGCAGTAAAAAGGGGCTGCGAAAGTGTGTGTTTCATCTTCATTTGAGCTAGAAGTCAGACTTCTGCCTTCGGGTGCTCAGAGGTCTTTACCTTCAGAAGCTACTGCATCCCTTTTCCGTGGAAACAGGACATCATCATCAATTTATGAAGAATGATAAATAGATGAAAAAATTAAATTTGTTAAACTCTATTTCCTCGTTTCTTTTGTATAAAGAAAGTAATGTAATCGTCAAAAATTCGAACGCGAGATGTTGGAAGATTCGGAGTTAGAAACACGCATTTTTTAGAAAATGTCTTTCTGTGACAATGATAACTCAAAAATGCCTAGAATTAGACGGATGCAATTTGATATGCTGTCTTAATATCAAATTTATAGATTTCTCCCAAATTTTGAGTAAATTCTGTTCAGAGGATATTCGAATGTGAATTAATACGATATTTGCAAAACGAATAGTCAGAAAAATGAAATACAGTACATCAATGATGCGCACATCTGTAAATTTTTCAGTGAAAGCTGCCTATGGATTGACTTTCAGAACGACAATTTAAATATTTTATGTATTAATAGGGTTTTATGTTGTTAAAATCTGTCACTGACAACAACTCTATTCAGGACTCAACAGCTATTTTGTAACTTTTAATAATAGCCATAATCTGTTAACTAAATGCTCTAAATGAAATAATTATTTTTTATGTAACTAGCTGGTACCCGGCGCATTGCTGCCGTAGAAGCAATAATTTTTGAAATATCGTTTGAAATTTAAAATAACTGTCTCCTTTAATTAGAAAAGATAGAAAGAATAGCATTTGCTTTCGTATCGGAAATGAATAATCATTGAAATTGATTGATATATAAAAAAGAAGTGTAAGTAGTATTTATTCTATTCTTTTTTACTTTATTATTCAAGACCTTTAGGGTAGGCAATATTCCGACCTCCCCCCCCCCCCTTCGTCTTCAGCAGAAACATAAATTTCTTGACTGTTCGATTCGTAAGCATACAGCACACAACTGGTTATGTGTAAAGCATGGATTTTTTTGGTTCAGTCCGCACACTTAAGGTACCCGACAACGTTAAAAACACTGGTTATCAACCATATTGGCGAATTCCTTTTATTATGATTATTATTTGTATTTCAAAGTTTCCTGTTACCAAAACAGCTTATCTTTTCTAGGAAAAGGAAGGTCTGACCTATCATCCAGGGTCACATATTTTTTCCAGTTAAATATTTTGTATTTAACTTCAGTTTTCTCAAAACTTTTAATTTTTATAAAAATTCTCCTCTGTTAATAAGATATCGCAAAATCTAATAGAGGCATTTACATAAACATTTCAGCTTGTATTTCAAAGAATACGGGCAATGAAATGAACCAAAAGTTTGATTGTTGGTGTAACATTTTTTCATTTATAACTATTTTTTTAAAAATTAAGCAGTGAATTTATGAAAAAAAATGCATATATAAGTATATTTGTACCCATAACTTCTTTGCATCTGAAGGTGTTTCTTATATTTTGGTTCATTTCATTCAGCGTTATAATCCATAGCTTGTGTACAAAGCAAAATAGGATTTCTGCATTACAATTTTGTTTAGAGTGTTAGACGTTTTGGTTAAATTTCCTTAAAAATTATTATAAATTTTCCTATTTCTCAAAATATATTATATTTTCAAATAGTTTTGTTGTATTTATGGTATTTTGTATTACAATTGACAATACATTTAAAACAATTTAAGGTGTACATACACACTTAAAACTTCGAAAAAGGTGCGAAATATCGAATATTTTTTTATTGTTTCAAAATGTTCTCTGGTTCTTTAGCTTTTAAACGATACCAAGACGTTGCCCATATTCGGAATATTTCTCGAGTTATAAGGATTTTTTTTTTTTTGAGAAAATCCTAGAACGAAAAACTCTGGTTTAGATTTTTTTTAAACTCATTTTCTGAAGAATGATATTTTCCCACTATGTTGCTTAATTCAAACAATGATAACTCAACAATAAATTAACCCAATACAATTATTTATATATCAAAACAATCTGTATGAACAGTAAAGGGAATGAACCTCAATCAAAGCTGTAATTAAATAAAAATTTTATAGGTAATTGTCAAAATTACTGAAAAATCTCAATTTTTCTATTCATCATGGATGAAAAAATTGTTAAAAAAAACCTATTCATTTTTATAACTTGATTGAGGCACATCCCATGAAGACTAATATTAGGCATAATTTGCAACTAGAATTGTGACTGTACAAATTAGAATTTAAGATATGTTTCAAAAAATATGCTAATTAGCTCATTAAGTATTAATTCATTAATTAATAACTTGTGCAATATGATTTTTTCCCACTGAAATGAGTTTAAACATATATTAATGACCTACTGTGAAAAAAATTGTCTTTTTATAGTTAAAATTTTAAAAAAAAAATCTCCAAGTGTATACGTACACATTAAACAGTTTTTAAAAAAACAAATTTTTCAAAAATTTTCCTTCGAATGTAGTTGGATACCTTAAAGTAATTGACCTTTCGTTTTGTTACTGGTCATTGAGAATGCGTCCAATGGGGAACTGCAGTCGTTTGAAATCAAAAGGAATGCTTAGAGTCAGCACATCTTCTCAAATCGAAGTACCCTTAGGAATAGTTGTCAACTTTCTTGTGGTCCTTTGATTCTGATACTCGTGATCAGGTTGCAAGTAAACTTTGTACTTCGGTTCTTGCCTCTTGTTGATCTCGTGAATTTGTTAACGATCTGTTTAATTGCTTGTTTGTTTATGAAGTTCGATTTGGCGACTTTCTAGATGTTGCGCTGTTAGATCTATTAAGTGACGAATGTTTGGGAACATATTTTTGTCGAAGCAATCAACACTATATATGTTTGTATAATCGAAATACCGCTTGTAGATTCACTTAATAAAAAGTAAAATTACTGTCTGCACTGGAAAATTCCCATTATGTATAACTTACCTTAAGCGCATCGATAATTTTACTTGGTATGCGTGAGATCAACTCGGAATAATATGAGCAGTTAGTTGCAGAAAAAATAGTGTCATCATGTGTAGAAGACTATTCGTTAGTGAGAAGGGAAAAAAAAAAAAAATTAGCGCTTATTAGTATATAGTAAAATATTTATACATATATCATTTGGAGAATCCTTGCAACCAAATGTTGCTTCGAATCGCAATAACATAAAAGCATTTACTTATAAAAATTTTGTATCAAAATATTTCCTATTATTTCCAGCGGTTGGAGAGGTATTCTTTCAAGTGAAAAATAATTATACAATAATAAAATAAATAAATAAATAATAAAAACATTAATGTTTTTAATAAGTTATTTAATAAATAAATACATTTTAATAATAATAAAAAATTTATTTACATTAAATTCAATTTCAAATAATAAAAATGATCAGATAAATTTCTATGCAAGTGTGAAAGCAATGAGTAAAATTTCGAGAAGTGAAAAATAAACAAAACAGTTTGATGATTCAAAGTTACAGCAAGCAGAATAAAATGGTGAACAAAATCGGTAAATAAATGTTTAACAACAAAAGGAAATGGAAAATATTAGAATAATTCGCCACAAACATGCTTATTTGCCAAATCTTACAACCCTTCTTAT
>JAPMOQ010010478.1:0-19249 GCA_026543055.1 Argiope trifasciata | reverse complement strand
TGGCTGAAGGCCTTTTAAAGTAGTTTGATGGAGCCTTATCTTAATGCAGCCATAGCTTAGTGCACTATAAATTGATTTAATGATAATGCTTCATCTCATTTTAATAAATTTAGAAACGTAAGTAAAGAAAAGTTTTTATAGAAAGTTTTCTTGTAAAAAAAGACGCCTAATTACATTACTATAGATTTATTTGAATTTTTTCCCTCAAAATGGAGTGCATTGTTCTGTTTTATATATATTTCTTTTGAAAAATTGTTTCATTTAATAAATGTGTCACATCAAGAGTAAGATTCTAGAATGATGTCATTACAAGAAAGTTTCCAGAATTATATTTGTTTCACTAAAATTTATTTCTCAAAATTTCTGTTGATATTCCTAAATCAAACCGAATAACCATCGGCATCCACTGACTTTTTATTGTTATTTAAGCAAATGATAAGCCGATTAATGAAAGAAATACTAAGTATTTTATTATTTTTTGACGTTTTTAGGAGCTTTAAATATAACTGCATTACTTTTAGCATGTGAGAACATAATGTCTTGGTTTGAGATTTTCGCAGCCACAAAATGCGTAAGCAACAAATTAGCAATTTATTGCTTTTCAGGCATTCAACTTTCGGTTTTAGGGCTATAAGAATATAATGCAGAAAGCTGTCATGTTTGGCTATTTATCGGCAACTAAAGTTACAAACTATTAATTTTCTGAATTCTTATGAATTGTCTTAATTTAAGCCATTAACCAATTTAAACTAGTTTTACACAATGATAAGATTATCAGATTATGCATGCGTCGATATTTAGAAAAACGATATTATTATTTTAAATCTCAAAATCGATCGGGCCCCAAAACTTTGCCTACTAGAAAGACTAAAAATGAACGTTAAAAAAATTATCACTATATATGTGTGTGTGTAATGATATTTTAAAATTTTAATTTAAATTCGTTTCCTAATTCTTAGCTCAATTTAGCCCATATTAACTTCATTCTAAAATTTTCTCTTTATTTCTTGATCTTATTCCAATTTTTCCTTTACAATTAATTGAACTGAATTAATACGATTATTCGACTAATCTAATTTATTCAACTGTGTCAAATTGCTGTATCGGCTAAAGACTAACATTCCTAGGTTAAGGGACCTCTGACTTAACAAATTCTCGTTTAAAAGATCCCTGTATTTGTCTTGCCTGGTTCGAGAAAATCCTTCTCTTAATATTGTTACGAACGTGTAGTTTTGCTTTCCTGCTCTGATACTGTCATCGTAAGGAAGAGAGATTTACATTAATCTGTATTGAATAGTGAATGGGTATGATGTCATTGATCCCAGAGCTTGGCGAGAAACTTGACGACCATTTGACGACTTGGTTACGAATTTGGTGACAAAATGGAAAGTACCCAAAACATCGAGAATTTTCCCAATCCGTCCATTAGGAGCCGAGATACGTCCAGAATGTTCCTGATTGGTCCAGAAGATGTTAGCATCATTTCCTGCCGGTATATATAAGCAGCCAGGAGTTAAAAAAAGAAAGGAGAAGACCTGAAGATGAATCAAGAGGAATCAAGCCGGAGCTGAACGGTCAGTTGGTGTAATCGAGAAGACAAGAAGCGCGGCGGAGTTGAATCGATCGTGAAGACCTGAATAGAGAGATCGTGAACTGAGGAGTCCTGAATGGAAAACTGCTGTGTGGCATATTCTGACCATGTCTGTGTCGTGTGTCGTAGCCAGCTGTGTTGTCGTCGGGAACGGAGCTGCTCTGAACTGTGGAGTAGTCACGTTGTGCGAAGTAGTGAGTCAGCAGCAAAGGCAAGAAGAGACAGAGGAATAGTTTCAGCCTGCTACGGAGAGACCTGCGTGAGTGTACACAGAATCCCTTAAAGATTCTCTCTCCTGCCTGAAACCTGTCTGGCCGCTTTGTAAGCTGTGGACGTGTCGCTTCGGAATTTCTGCCTGTGTACTAATATTGCTATTGTAGGCTACTATCTGCAGTGTGCTGTCCTGTGTGTTCGTCTCGGCTGTAAATAGTTGTTTCCTGTACATAGTTGAGTGGAAAATATTTGTCGTCTTTGTGCTGTCCTGTCTTTGTCCTTTGTGCTGTCCTGTCTTCGTCCTTTGTGCTGTCCTTCTGTGTTGTGTCGTCTACTAAAGGACTGATCATTGTCTGTGCTCATCATCTCACCTCTAACACCATACACACTCACTATACGACTTAAAAAGAACCCGACGGATTTTAGGATCAGGGAAAATCCGTAACAATATCATTGTATTAGCACTGTGAGAAAATATTTCCCCTATTAATGTCTCATGTTATGTAAGACGAGGCAGGATCTCTCTTCTCTCCGCTCTTTTTGCCTGCTGTGAGTGGAGGTCTTTTATCCGCGCTTTCTTGTAAATACATTATGCCTTCCTGGGATGGATTAAATCGGATTTCTAATTGCATAGTGTCTTCTAAGTTTTCAAACTGAATTCTGATTTTATATATATATATATATATATATATATATATATAATCGGTTTAAACTTGTTAATGGCTTGATTTAATTAAGATAAATAATTACTTAAATAATAATAATAATGTTCTCATTTAGTAACTTGAAATTTAGGTTTCTAGATTTCATTTTTTCTTCTTCTTTTTTAGATTCCAAAATTGTGTTTCAGACCTAATGGCATGCTTATGAGAAAAGCTGAGAAATCATCATATCTATCGGAATAATATTGACAACAAAAAGAAAGGCTTGGTTTTCCAAAGACACTATCCCAATTTCAGCATGCAACGTATCATGATGGGATCGGAAATCATGAAATAATAAATTCCCACATACATCTCTAGAAATTTTTAATGACACTGAAATTTTTCTACTGATTAGCGCATATTCCAGAGTATTGTTTTCCCTATACAAAAAAGAGGAATTTTATTCGTATGACCCATGTTATAAAACTAAACCTTGAAAATTTTTCCTTTATATTCTCCTTATGAAGTAATATCATTTTTAACAAATATATGTACAAATGAATTAAATTATATCCGTTGTGAAAATTTATTGGCAAACTGGAATTAAAGAGAGTTCTTGTGACCCGAAGAAAAATAGTTTTGAGTTAATTTTCTCATTCCCACCTCATGTAGCTATTCTATGCTTGCAAATTTTATGGTATTCCTAAGCTTCCGAATTTAAAGAAATATTTGCAGAATCTAACTGAAAAGGATCGACCTACATGTGATGTTTATTGTAAACTGTTTTATTTAAAAGTTCATTTAACGTTGCATACGAATGAGGAATCATACGCTTGCAACTGATGTAACAAAGTCTTTTCTATGATTTTCCATTTATAAAGACATTTATGGATTCACACAAGAAAATGTTTACTTGCGAATTTTGCGAGAAAGTATTTGCTCGGAACTTTTCTTTAAAAATGCATTTGCGTTTGCATACGGGAGAGAAACCGTACACATGTGAATTTTGCAATAAATCCTTTTCGATTACTTCTAGTTTTAATAGACATTTACGGACGCATCAACAAGAGAATATGTTTACATGCGAATTTTGCAAGAAAGTCTTTTCTCAGAATTTTTCTTTAAAAGTGCATTTACGTTTGCATACGGGAGAGAAACCGTACTCATGTGAATTTTGTAACAAACCCTTTTCAAATCGGGGAAGTTTCAAAGCACATTTACGGACGCATTCACAAGAAAAATCGTTTGAGTGCGGATTTAGCGAGAAAGCCTTTTCTGAGAACAATAATTTAAAAGTGCATTTAGGTTTGCATACGGGAGAGAAACCGCACACATGTGAATTTTGTAACAAAACCTTTTCAAATAGCGGAAATTTCAAAGCACATTTACTGACGCATAAGCAAGAGAAACCGTTTAAATGCCAGATTTGCGAAAAAACTTATTTTCATAAAAATAAATTAAAAAAGCATTTACGTTTGCATACGGGGGAGAAACCATATACATGTCAATTTTGTAAACAATCTTTTTCATGTACAGGAGATTTAAGAACACACTTACTGACGCATACGGGAGAGAAACCGTATGCATGTGAAATTTGTAAACGCTCTTTTTCAAGTAAATGGTATTTAAGAACACATTTACGGACGCATACGAAAGAGAAACCGTATACTTGTGAAATTTGTCATCGATCTTTTTCATGTAATGGAACTTTAAGAAGACATTTACGGACGCATACAGGAGAGAAACCATATTTTTGTGACTTTTGTAAGAAATCTTTTTCGCTTTCTCACATTTTAAAAAGACATTTAATGACGCATACGGAAGAAAAGCCGCATTCATGTGAAATTTGTAAAAAATCTTTTTCTTGTAGAGGAGTTTTAAGAACACATTTACTGACGCATACGGGAGAGAAACCATATTCTTGTGACTTTTGTAAATGCTCTTTTTCAAGTAAATGGGATTTAAGAACACATTTACGGACGCATACGGAAGAGAAGCCGTATACGTGTGAAATTTGCAAACGCTGTTTTTCATGTACTGCAGTTTTAAGAAGACATTTACGGACGCATACAGGAGAGAAACCATATTCTTGTGACATTTGTAAGAAATCTTTTTCGGTTTCTCACGTATTAAAAACACATTTAATGATGCATGTGGGAGAGGAACCACATTATTGTGAAATTTGTAAAAAATCTCTTTCAAGTAAATGGGCTTTAAGAACACACTTACGGACGCATACGGGAGAGAAGCCACATTCTTGTGAATTTTGTTGCAAAACCTTTTCGATAAATTCACATTTAAAAAGACATTTACGCACGCATACGGGAGAGAAACCGTTTAAATGCGAGTTTTGCAAAAACGCCTTCACTCGGAACAGTTCTTTAAAAGCGCATTTATGTTTGCATACAGCACAAAAACCATAAACTTTTGAATTTTGTAACCAACCTTTTTCGGATAAGGGAAGTTGCAAGAAACATTTACGGACGCATACACGTTTAAAAGTGAGTTTTGCAAAAGAGTCTTTTCCCATGACAGTAATTTAAAAGCTCATTTATCTTTGTATACGGGAGAAAAACCGAATGTGAATTTTATGACATATCCCTTTTGGATTATTGGAGTTTAAAAAAACATTTACGGACGCATAAGGTATATAAACTCTTTGTATGTAACTTTTGCAAGGATGCCCTTTGACAAGAAAGCGACTTTAAAAACAGCTTTACGGTCGCATACGAAGGAGAAACCATATGCATGTGACTTCTGTAATATAAGATATTCTCTTTCCATTTATTTGAAGAAACATTTTCCGAAGCATAGCTTGGAAAATGAATCAACTATCCACCTCTGATGTTCAATAGAGCACCTGTTAATGGAAGAACTTCACCTCTTCTTGAAGAGAAATACTTAAAATAATGATTTTTTTAAAAAATAAGTTTACGTTTCGGAAAACAAGGACCAAGAAGTTCTATTATCTTAATAAAATATATGAAACTAGCAGTACCCACACAACTTTGGAGGAAAAATTGCCTTGCCTTGAATGCCCAAGAGGAAAAATTGCCTTGCGAAGTTGGCAATTTTTCGATGACGTTTTTGCTGCCGTGCGCGCTACAATCTGTTATTTTGCTAAAATTTGCTATATATACAGTCCAATCCGGTTAATTGGACCACCGGATAATCGGACCAGCCGCTTATTCGGACCGAATCTCAAATAACCGAAACAAATCCTATGTACATAAGCCTAATATTATTCGCTTATTTGAACCAAAATTCCGTTTAAACGGACCAAAGTACGTGGCAGAGAAGATGAAAAAGAAGCCACAAGTCGCCTGTGTACAGCAGGAAGTCCGAAAGAGAAAAGAACCAGTGGGAGATGAGCAAGCACTTTGTTTCTTAGAACGGGCAGCTCGGTAGTAAGTTCTTCAAACGTTGACTTGAATTTGACAAGAACTTTTTTTTTATTGTGCTTCGCATGCTGAGTATCATGTAGATCGTTTCGAAGAATTTGTTTGTAAATTTATTTTTCAATGAATAAAGTTCATAAGCAACAGTAGTTATTGTTTGTATGTTTGCCATACGCGTGTACCACACAACAAAAGTCATAATGACATTTTAATATATTACGTATAGCACGTCGCGTCTTATAACTTAGCCGGTTATTAGGACCAAAAGGATCGCGTCCCGATGTGGTCCGATTAACCGGAATCGACTGTATTTTTTTTTTTTTTTTTTGGCCAAAATGATACTGTATCAAAGCAGTTCCGAAATATTTAGACTGTGAACAAGGTAAAAATATGATTTATTCATCGACAAAACTGTACACTGAAAATACACAATAGAAAATACCCACTGTTCCACACTTGTTTATCAACTCTGTTTTATTTGGTATGAAAATAAAATTCAGCTTGCTTCGTAATACTTCTTTGTAAACTATATTAGCTGTTTTTCCTCCTGGTGCCCTAAGCAAAAAGATTTTGTTCGGAAGCAACTCTAGGAAGTGCCATTATAAAGTTGTCCGTGAGTAATACATTCTTCCTTTAAGTCAATTTCATTAATATGAAACGTTTGTCCTTGAAATAATTAAAATTGCAATTTTAAAACTCTATTTATCTATGATTTCAATATATATTCCCTAATAAACTACCTACAAAATGGCACAAATAACTCTAATATTCAGTTAATTTTTGAATCATAAGTTTTGAATCGCTATTCAAAATCAGACTTGGAGAAATATATCGCATATGCATGTCACATCTCTTGCTATTTCCGCATGCGCAATTTGACGTTTTTGCATACTCGCGGATAATTGTGTTACGTATGCATCTTAATAGGGAAATAATTTAAATCTCAATAATAAACCCCCTTTTTTCATTTTGATACGTCTTCAATATATTAAAACATTCCCCAATGAATTCTATACAGAATGGTACAAATATGTCCAATATTAGTAAACTATTTCTTGAGTTTTTCTGGTTTAAACATACAAACGATTTCGGGAGACTTCATTTTATACTCTGCATAGGTTATATCATCTAGATTACTATTTTATATTGCAAAGGCTGCAATACATATTTATTTTACATAGAACACAAGAAAATCCTTATATTCAAATGAATATTTCAACTTTACAGGACTATGGAAAAGAACAAAGTAAATTATAATCTTCTTGTTCGTTCGGGATTACAAATAGCAGTTGGAATTTAAACAATACAATTATAAATCTTTTGCAGCAGCACTTCCAAAGAATATAAGCAATATGAAGGCAATGCGATAACACATCCCTACCTTTTCAGTTTCTTCAATATCACGGTTCGAAAGTCCGCAGCTATACATGTTTTAAGTTAATCAACATCAATTGATGGGGGGGTGGAGATAAACACCTGCAGTTTGCTCTAGCCCAGATTAATCTATTAATGTCAATCTGCTTCATGCACTTGCGTTAAAATGTTTCCAGTTAATATTTTATTTCATTGAAAAGAATTTCCCTTTTACTTTTGTGTGTGCCTATAACTTGTATAAGTTTTCTTCTGTGACTTTTTGCACCTTCTTGAAATTTCCAAGCTGTAACTTACTTAAAATCTTATATGTAGAAGTATGACTTTGCACGGACGAGTTTCAATTATGGAATTTATATTACTGATTTCCTGCTACAGTTGGGCATCTTATATTAAATCGTTTTTGTATTGAATAGTTTTTGTGTATTTTACTTCAAAATTCGAAAATAAAATTTAGAATGTAATGATATGTTTTGTGTTTCATTGTTCAGATGTTTTTTTTATTGTGTTATATAGTTGTAGAAAATTTAATTTAACATTCTTTAAGACGATTTCTTATAAATAATGGATATTTTACTCTTGGAACTTACCGAATAATAACTACATAAAATTATTATATGCAGGTTTAATTTTTTTTTTTTTTTAATTTGCTATTTAATAATCTATTCTTTTTTTTAAAAAAATCTTATTTTGTATATTTAAAATCATTCGTAATTTCAAGGTTTTTTTAACTGAATTTTCTGTGCATTTGTTCATTCTAGGGTTCAGGAATTCTCCCCACCTTTGCCCATGAGTAATCGCGAAAAATTTATTTTGGATCAAACTTGTTTCATAAACATTGAATCCAAAATGTGTTTAATATCCTAAATTTCAATAAATATAAGGAAATAATGATATACAGGATGGTTATAATTACACTTCCCGTATAAACAGCATCGTACAACGCAAACGGGCCAACGAGTTGGAACGAAATTGGATATATAAATAAAACAAGAGATGAGCTCTCGGAAATTTGGAGGGGAGCTGGATTAGTTCTAAAATGTCGATCAGAGGGTGTCTTTTTTCCGGAAAAACATTAGTTTTAACCCAATAAACGAAAAAAACGGAATACCGAAACAATAATATATGAGTAGTTTGTTATGGATAATATGGAACCATATTAAGAAAATGTAGGAAAAAAAATAGTAATCTGTTTGAGAAAAGAAAAGTTTAGTTTTCAGAAACAAGAACAGATTGCGCAAGAGGAGCAGTTATTCGTTTCCAAGACGATGTAGGGAAAGGCGCTCCGTGTGACCAGCCTCACTCACCCGCAACATTTCAATTCGATGAACAGTGCGTTCAGCAGCAGATCGTAGACGATCATTTGTGATGCTTCGCGTATGAAGCGTTATTCAGTTCTTTGAATCATTCAACGTCGCAACAAGATATCGTCATCATTGCAGCCGGAAACATGACAATGACTGCAAACGTTTCTTACTCCAACCAGCTAAGCATAAAGCTTCCTCTTCGTAAATATTCAACTATTAACATTGTGTGGTGATAAGTTCATGATCCGCCTAAGAACTTCCGGACACGAGTGTACACCCCACAGTGCATTCGTGTGGTTCGATCTCGTTACCATTGGGTCCGTAGCTGCTTGACATAACCCGTAGAGCAAAAGTGTACACTCTGGTCTAGAAGTTCTTATCTGGCTTATGAACTTACAACTACACTACTCCAATGAGTTGGGGTTGAGACGAACGATGTAATCGCTCAAAGCGTTCACGGCTGGCGACAAACATTTTTATCGCGCCAAGCATTATGGAGGGCGACGAACGTTCACCACAATTCTTTTCCTAGAACAGAGAGCGTTTCCCGATTTTTAATTTTATTACTCGTAGTTCTTATTCTGGATTTCTAATATCGTTTCTGTGTTGGTGTTTTATTGAGTTTTGAATGGTTCTCCTGAAAAAGCTAATGGTATTTTTTTTGTTTGTTGGTTTTGTTTCCGAAATTTCTTGAGCGGATCTTGTGTATTGTCTACAAGCCAAATTTTCTCCTTTTTCGTGTAGGATTCTATTTATAGGAGGTTTAATTATAACCACTCTGTGCACTGAAATCCCAAACTATGTATCATTTATATCGTGTCAACATTTTCAATAAATCATCCGTAAATCGAACTGAGTTGATGGATGAGAAATACCACCCAAATATTTTTACATTTTTAAAAGCGATTAATCTTTTTACTTGCATCTAGCTGCTTTTCGACCTTTTAATGTTTTTTAAAGCTTCATTTTGGATTTGCACCATCGACTGGCAATTTTAATTTGTTTCAAATTGGTTTTTTTTCTGTGATTGAGAAATTTTGAAATTTTATTAGCTGATTGTTGCTCCTCTTATATTTCTTACAACTTCCTCGATTCGTATTAATTCATAATTCATTAGTTGGGTTCATATTAATGTAGTCGTAATTTAAACCATAAGACTGGCGCAGCATGGCCACAAATGGCTCTTGTGCCCATAAACCTTACTTATCTACCTACCCAAACTATTTCACAAAAGTCTTATAAACTAACGAAAATTATCGCTATGATTATACTTTTTATTCACCTTTTTTGATAATATCATTCATTGGAATTATGATTAGCCTTGATTTTATAACTTGTGAGACTACAGTTCTTTTTGTTGTTCACTTTCAAACATTCGGAGATTCATTTCCTCAATTTTGAGAAAATTCTTTGCTTCCTTTTAATTATGACCGTGTAAATGCTATTCTAGTCAAATAAGTTTTTAGACAGTTTATAATTCAAAACAGAGACCGTAAAAAATAATTAAATAATAACCGCAAATTTGAGCTTTTAATGTGACTTTTAATGTTTAAACAGGTTTGAACCAATAACGAGATTTTTCTATCCTTCTGTCTCTCTTTCTCTCTCTCTGCTTATATATATATAATATATGTATATAAATTTAAAGATATTTTTTTAAACTTTCATTTTATTTATTTATTTTCAATTTCCCTAGCTGACGAAGAGAAATTTAAATCTGGACTGATTTCGGATTTAAAAAAATTAATGAATTTAATATTTTCTTGATGACGGTGGATGGAAAGATCTAAAAGAACACGTTTTCAAACTGCTTTTCTTTTATTTTTATAAATCATTCAGTTGGGTTAAGAAGATGTATTGTTGTAATAAACTTTTGTTTAATATATTAGTCAAAGTATTTTGTAAAATATGGCTCACAGAGCAAAGTATGAAAAAATCGAAAACTCATTATTCATGAATGCATTTTTTCACACAAGCTACATAAAATGTAATTGTTTACTTCATTTAGACCAAGTTAACTGTACTAAACAAGTTATTGTGTATACAAATTAAATTTAAATGACTGCATTTACGATATGAGCCAGATCTGAATCATTTTCGGGAGTCGTTAACCAGAGGACGTTTCGTTTTAATCCTCACTAGAAGTTCAAGGCGGAAGAACATTCGAAGCAGAGGGGGGAGTTGCACTGGAGGATGGGTTTCATTCCGCTAGTGATGGAAAAGATGTATGGTTGCTCGCTGAAAAAAGTTTTGCGCCAAAAGGTGAAAATTTATTTACCTGCCAAGAAGGAAGAGCATTTTTAGAATGTATTGTCATCGTGGGAAGTGTGGACGGCTGACGGTTTTGGCTGGCCGGATCCATGATGAAAGCATACATTATTTATGCACACGATTTGCACGATCCTTCTTAATAAAATGCCGTATTATAATATATTTAGCTTTGCTAATAATTACGGCTCATGAATCTCATTTTTGGCTAAAAATGAGTGTGGCTGAGAACAGTGAGCGATTGCAAAAGCTGAATTTTCCACTGCCGCATTGAATTTATAATAAATTAAAAAAAAAAAAAACTAATATTTTATCTCAGGATTAAATTTTATAGTTTATTGGTTTGTTAAATGAAATTTAATGTTTACACTGAGCAATGTAATGAACTCACAAGTTTGATTTAAATTCTTAAGGGAAGTTAAAAATGAAGCTTTATTTGGTACTGTTTTAATTTTATTTCTTGCAAGAGCTAAATGTGTTTTTGTATTTAGCATATATTTTTAAAATGTGGTTAAGTATATTCCATTTTTTGAAAAACCTAATTAAGACATAAATTACTGTTATAGAATATTTAAAACGTTTTTTTTTTATATATTTGAAAGCATGCTTTGATTTTGTTATTTGCTAGCATTTGTATTTTAATAGTTTAAAAATTGCAATAATAGAATCTATAGCCACTTTCTTACAGTTTTGTCTATTCTTTTCTATTGTTAAAAAAATAAATTGTGAATCCAGAGTTACTCAAAATTGTTCTTTTATTAATGTTGATAATGTGCATGATACATACTTGAAATTTGTATCAAAATTAAATGATTCATATTTGTAAAATAAGTGATGTACGGAAATAGAAAGAAAGTATGATAACCAAAAATCTTTAAATGAAACAATAAACTATTCACTTTTTTCTATCTAATTACAACTAATTTTTATTTTGTTAAAATGAGATTTATATTGATTTAAAAATCAATATATGCATTAGCTGATTAATACTACAGGATTCTAAAAAGTACTTTTCAATACATGTAATTGTTATTCCAAAATTTTTTGTGTCATAAATTTATCTATGCATACCAGAATATGCATAGATAAATTGATGCACAAAATCAGAATTTTGATAGAAGCCATCCTAAATTTGAGAAGGGAATATAAGTGATTGTTTCTAATTATATAACTGATGTAATAACATTTTAAAGGATGTGGCTAAGCTATTTGTTTGTGGGGATGGGGTTCAAGAAAAACACCATTTTAGTGCAAATATATTTAATGACATAAAATACTAGCTTGCACACAAAACAATTAAAGAAAACAAAAAGAACACAAACAAAGTACATGATTAAAGTAACTAACACAATTACAACTAAGGGAGGTCATAAAAGTGTTACAGCGCCTCTCAAGTCCGTAAGACTAACTGAGCTCGCTTGGGAAGTCAAGCTCTGACGAGTGTTTTTGAATAGATAGCAGCACTGGAAAGTCTTTGGTGCTGTGGTGAAATAGGTTTGTTACAGCCTCCCCCTCTGACCCCGAAGACGTCCCGACCAGGGGTCAGCAGGAGAAGGTTTCCTTGAAACATCTGGCACTTGTGCACGAGGAATGGCTGGAAGGGGAGATTTACGTGGGTTTGCACAGAGTCGTTTACCATAATTATGGCTTGCTTTTGAAGGTCGACCTCTTTTTCTCAGATTTGTGATCGGAGAGGTTTCTTTGCCACGAAAAGGAGTCAAAGCAGAGGTGTGATAGACACCTATTGACTTGTCTGGAGAATCCGGGTTTGCTACAGAATAGGACACTGGAGACCTTTGTGCAACAATGACAAACGGTCCATCACGACGTGGCATAAATTTTGAAGTAACTCCAGCACTTTTATTACTTAAATTTCGTTTGGTAACTAAGACCAAATCTCCAGATTTGTGTAAAGGAGCAGGTTTTCGTTTTTGGTCTGCATAGAATTTAGTTCGGTCTTGCCGCTCGAGCAACTTTTAATTTTAAAAAAAGAAAAATTATAATTGAATTCAATATGATAATCTTAGTTTATTCTAAATTAATACAATAATGATTTTCAGTTCGATTGTAAAAAAATTATTTGTTAATTTTTGCATAATATTTACGACATATTTTATTCAACATTTTCATTTTTCCAATAAATTTTTCTTTTTCTCAGTTTATGGAAGCTTAATATCTTCTCATTTTGATTCTGCAGTAATAATTCATGAAATAAAATTGATTTGCTTTACAAGTACTCATTATTGTAATATGATAATGTATATTAAATAAATTAAACTTTTAATAAAATGAAAAAATTAGCTCCACCTTAAAAAGTGCTATACTAATATTGTTTTAACTGATTCAAATGATGAGTGATGAATATTTTTGGGGTATTGTGTTTAAAAAAAATTATAGATGATGATGAAAAAATCCTTAAAACCTAGCAGACTTGCATAGTACTACTTACTATATATATCTGCTTTATGTTTTAAAATTAAGGTTTTGATTTAATTATTTTTTAGAAAAAGACAATTTCTAAGAGGATATAGAATAAAATCTTGTAGAAAAATAGAATGGAAGAATTTTTATTATTTTAAAATAATTGTAATTACGGTAGAATAATGAATTTTAACAATGTTAAGTTGAAAATGTCATTTACAATTTAGAACCAATAATAAAATGAATAAGAATCATTTGTTCAATAGACAATTTAATAACTTAAAAAACATTTTTTTAAAACAACTTCCATTGTCTCTTTTACAAAAATGAGAAAAAATGCTAATTTCCAAAAATAATTTGGTAGTGATCAATTCACAATCAGTAAAAATTTTAAAGCTAATGGTACAAATAGATTGAAACTTCTTAAATAGTTAAATTTAAATTAACCAATTGGGTCAATAAGAGAAAATAAATGACAATCAATCGGAGATATTTTATTTATTGCTGTAAAAAGGATGGATATGTTCCAAAAACTTGTGAAATGAGATATATCACCAAAAAATTTTTGAATATTCAATTTAGGTAGTTTCACTTGTTTACGTTCCATGAGAGAGTCTTGATTTACTTCAATATTTACATTTTGGATTTCACCGAAATTTACAGTATTAACAACATTTTTCTCTTTCAGTTTCTTTTCAGCGCGAAATATAGCTAACGATACTTTATCTGCATATTCAGAAACAGTAGATGGTTCGGCTTCGAATTCCTCGACACTACATAAATTACCTATTTGTTTATTTACTTCTTCTAATTCTTTATTTTTAATAGTCAGTTGATTCAAATTTTCTTCTAATTTATCCAAATCATTAGATTGTAAAAGTTCTTCTATTCTATTTACCAATTTGGTTACGGAACTTCTGCCAAACGATCTGGATTTCTTCAATTTATCGAGTTCCATTTTTAAATCAATCTTCTACGTAGATAAATAAATGTCAAAATCCTACCTTTTGCAGTCTACGCAATTTGCATAGGGGATGCAAATGCAGTATCCAAAGGCAAAATGTGTCTCAATCGAATATGATCGCTTTCCTGGCCGATGCACCATGTAGAAAAATTTCTAAAGTTCGGTTCAGTGTTGCAAGCAAACGGTTCGGGAAAGAAAAGAGATCATATCTTTAACACAAACATTTATTTGATACACGTACACACACATGACGACACAGTACAAATATTTAAGTCTAACTGCTTTTAAACTTTCAAAAGGGGAATCTAAAAAGGAACTTATAGTTCCGCGAAAGTGGTGGCTGTTTTCGCTATCGAAGTCAAACGAAATTCTCCAGTTCTCACAAGGACACAAGGAATGAGATTTTTTTGCGCCATCCCCGATCGACTAGGAACTTGTAAACAGATCGAAATGGTTTGTACATGAGTGAGGAAGGACTGACTGAATTTAGATGTTTTCTTTGAGTGCCAGTGCTTTGCACTTCTACTCAGAATGATTGACTGTGGTACCTGATTTGGAAACCATGAGCAATTGCAATTTATGAGCTTTGGGTTTGGTCAAAGGACCGCGTGATTTACAATTAAAAAGAGAGATTTATATTAAAGTTGATAGATGTATTTGGTGAGTAGTGGTACAAGGATGGAGTGGAAAAATGGATGAATGTGCGTACCGGAGAGCCATTATGGAGGTTTAAGAGGAATAGACCATTTGGTTGTGAGATATGGGTAGTTGTGTTTGCCATTGCAATGGGCATATTGGATATGCTGGGAAATTGTGGGGTTGGAATGATCTTTTAGTTTAAGGAAAATGTTTCTGGATAATTTTGTGATAAAGGATTCAATAGGTTCTATTTTAAGGTCATTATGAATGACTTCATTCCTGACGTACCAAGGGGAGTTTGTGATCATTCTAAGTATTTTGTTTTGTAAAACTTGAATTTTTTTCCTATTGGTTTTTGCAGCAAAACCCCAAATTTGAGCAGCATATGTGAGTATGGGGCGAATGACTTGCTTATAGACACGAACTTTGTGATTTAGAGAGAGCGGAGAGTGTCGCCCAACGAGAGGGATAATTTCGTGGGTTTTTGCCCAAAGTTTTTCTGAGTTATATTTAATGTGGCTTCGAAAAGTAAGTTTAGAGTCTAGTAAGAGCCCGAGATATTTGACCTCTGAGTCCCAATTGAGTTCGTCATCGAAGAAAGTCGGATTTTTGTAGTTGATTCTCGGATGACCTTTACGGAACAAAATGGCGTGAGTTTTTTCTGTGTTGATGGAGACTCGCCAGCGAGTGCACCAGTCCTCGATTTTGAATAAAGCTTCCTGAAGATGTTTAATGACGAATCTGGCCGAGATGCCTTGAATTATGATGGCAGTGTCATCGGCGAAAAGACAGTTGATGACGTGATCCGTTTTAGGGAAGTCAGCATTATATATGCAATATAACAATGGACTAAGTGCACTGCCTTGGGGAGTACCAGCAAGAATGGATCCCGTGGCAGAGAGAGTGTTTTGTAATTTGACCTGGAAAGTGCGATCAGTTAAAAAGTTTGAAATGAGAGCAATGAGATAGTGCGGAAATTTGTGCTCAATTAATTTGCAAGTAAGGCCCTGGTGCCACATTCGATCATTTGACGAGAAAAACACCCCCTGTGATTAGTTTGGCATTGAAACCTTCTGTAATAGTGTTGGTGACTCTGAGTAGCTGGTGGTCGCAGCTATGGCCTTTTCTAAAGCCATACTGTTCATCGGGAATAATGGCTTTCTCATTGCAGAAATCTGAGAGCCTAGAGAGGATAATTTTTTCGAACAGTTTCCCCAGATTACTGAGGAGACTGATTGGACGGTATGAGCCAGGGAGTTTGGAGTTTTGGTTAGGTTTGGGAAACATTAAAACATGGGCCGTTTTCCATGCAGCAGGGAAGTAATTGAATTGAAGGCATTTGTTGAAAATTTTTGTGAGGTGGGTGATTGCGTTGATTGTAAGCATTTTGATGACTTTGTTAGGAATTCCATCGGGTCCAGTTGCTTTTTTAACAGTGATTTTACTAATGAGTTCTTTGACTTCTTGCGAAGATGTGAGTTTTGGAGGTGAACTAGGGTTAGATGAATTGAAATAATTGTGGACTGTGCTTTTAACATATTTGATTTGGCTATTTGAGTATGGTTCAGGATTGACCTGGAACGAATTTTCGAGGGAGTGCAGGAAGGCATTCGCCTTGCCCAGAGGGGTGAATTTAGTGCCATCGGTGTCCAGAATTGGTAGAAAAGCAAATAATTTCTTGGTCAACTTACGGTTGAATTCAAACAGTGAATTATCCTCTGGATTGAGGCTCTCAAGGAGCTCTCTCCAGGAATTATTGTCATATTCGTTTATGTCCTCTCGAATTTCCTTTTGCAACTTAGAGAATAACAGTTTATAGGGCAGGAAGAAAGTTAGTTGCCAAAGTTTGCAATACCTGTTTTTTGTTTTAATTTTGTTGACAAAATCAGGGGGTAGTTTTCGGGGTGGACCTTTGATGATATTTGCTTTGGAGGCTTGGTTGAGGGCAGAAGCAACAGTTACGGTAAACTTTGAGATCGCACTGTCGATTTCAGGGATGGAACTTATTTTGGGGTTCCCAGGAACAGTTATATGCAAGATGGAAGAAAAGGTAGTTGGTAGTTTTAATGGTTTTGGGGATTGTAGAAAGATTAACATTAATGTCAATTTCGAATAAAACCGGATTGTGGTCACTGGAGAGTTCATTGAGAGAGGTGGCACTACCAGAGGAGATATTACTTAGAATACCAAAATCAAGTGTACTGGACGACGGAGCGTTAATAGGGAAGTGAGTGGGCTCGAGAGGGGCGATGAGAATAAGGTTGTTGGTGACTATGAAGTCGTGGATTAACGAACCATTGCAGTTAGAGCGACCTTTGCTCCATGCTGGATGTTTGGCTTTGAAGTCGCCAACCACGATGCATTTGCCTGCTTGTTTCATCACTCGTAGTAGTTCCACTGTATCGATTTTGCCATGCGGAGGTCGATAAATGCTGGCAACAGTGACATGTGAATTGTTGGCGAGATCAATCGAGATGGAAGTGTTTTCAAAGCTAGAAGAAGAGATGGGGGTTGGATGGTGAGGGATAGAATTTTTAACAAGAATGGCTGTACCACCACCTTTGTGAGTCAGTCGGTCTGTTCTGTAGGAAGTGTAATTAGGAATTTTCAGGTTATCTGAGGGGCGAAGATGGGTTTCTTGAATAGCAATTATGTCAGGTTCCCAATCAATGCAGAAGTATTTAAGTTCTTTAAATTTGTAGCGAATGCCACCGGCATTCCATGAAACAATGTTGAGACTGTTAAATTTAGAGCTATTGAATGTTGGCAGGGACAGACTTGAGTAATGCAGACATTTGAGTGAAGAAGTTGTTCATTAGATTAGTAATTTGATTGACAGTTATTGGTTGATTAGGATTAACATTCTGAACGGAATGAGTTTGAGGAGTTGTGGTATTACTTTGGATGTTTGTTGCTTGTTGCGGGAAAGACTCTTTGACTCTTTCAAAAGCAACTGGATTGTTCCAACCGTCCTTCGGAGCTGCTTGGAAAGATTTGCGCATGTAAGGATTTTTGGGGCATTGCGAGTAGTTTGCTGTGTGGGGACCACCACACAAACAGCATTTAGCAGGAGTTTCTTTTGGTTTTATACAATTTTTAGTTTGGTGGGGCCCACCACATTTTAAACATCTTGCATTACGGGTGCACAACCTGCTGTGGTGATAGAATTCTTGGCAGTTGTAGCAATGCGCTGGGGTTTGTTTTCTGCGTAGAGGTTCCACAGAGATTTTTAGGTACCCTATGTTTGTCATGTTGAAAATAAGTTTACTGTTTTCGGTTTTTGGTAGGGTAACCAGAAAGAGAGGCATGAGGGTGTTAGATCTTCTATGCCTAAGAGGATGGCAGAGTTCAGGATCAAGACCCAATTGCTGGATTTCATGTAGGATATCATCTACTGGATGGTCAGCAGGAAGGCCTCTAATGACCACCTTTAATTTCGTTTCGTCGTGGAGTTCAAAAGTATGTGCCTGAAGGTTATCCTTCTTGATTTGTCGTTGAATTGTGTGGTGAGCATCAGCGTTAGGGGGAAAGACCTTGAGTCTATTATTAGTAAGAAATTTGCCCATAATTTTGATGTTTATCAATTCACTGAATTTTGTTAGGAGACCAGCTTTTTTGGGATCGTCAATGATAATTGGGGGGACATAGTTTTTCTTCGAGGTTTGATCTGAGGCATCGATTGCAGTTGAATTACAATTGGAGGTGCTCGGTTGAGCGTTTTGGTCATGGTCGGACATAAGAGCATCATGCTCGTCATTATCTGTGTTAAGGATCTCGAATCTGTTTGAGGTGTCAAGTTTGGTATTAGTGTCATGTCGCATTTTCTTGGAAATGCGGGGCAATTTGTTATTGTTTTTATTTTTTGTTGTTTTGGGTGTTTGTGACCCGACAGGTTTAGTGTCATCTGAAGATTCATCTTCAGAGCATGAGTTATTTGTCTTTGAGCAGGAGTTTTTGGCGGCAAGTTAAGCCGTTAGATGTTCAACTCTACCAGTGGAGAGAATTAGCGCTTCGCTGCTCAAAAGGGCAATTTCCGAAATTGTCTCAATAGTTTTATTGGGGACTGCATGAAGGTATGAAAGTCTAGATTTAACTTTATCCATAATGAAATAGTATTCTGAGTCATTACATTATGCATTAGGATTGATTTTTAGGGGACCCCAGTCAGACTGAGTAGGATTGACAAAGTTGGCTCTTACCTCAGCTGCAGGACTTGTTGGCATCGAATCTGAGTACGCTTCAGCACTTGAGTTGGAGTAGTCCATTTTCGGGCTTTCCAAATTAGAGGAGGCTTGAGTCATATTATCCATCTTCAGTAATCCGAGGAAAAGTTCACTCGAAAACGCTTTAAAACACAGATCGTAGGCGATAGAATTAAGTTAACACAGTCAGTAGGAGCGCACGCCGAGTGGGCGGAGCTAACGGAGCACAGG